>JARHVA010001370.1:3497500-3541347 GCA_037957365.1 Torreya grandis
GAATTTGTGTTTTTAAAACACTTAATAGATTAGGATGTATTTTAGATGCTAGCTCAAAAAATCAGTAGGTGCAATGATACATCGAGTAGCATGATGACTTCTCAAGATATGTGATTGGTCCAGTGAACTTGTGCCATGTTGATAACTTTGAAGGCTATGTGAATAGGTCTAGTTTTGAATTCTATTAGATCTTATCTCCTCACTACTATAAAGATTTTTATGTGTACTTATTTTTGTTCAAGGAGTTGGAGTGACATGATTCCTACATGGTGATATCTCTTTAGGAGAGATAGAGATAGATGAATGAGGCAAAGAGTTGGTTTGCATATTCAATAATTCACTATATAGGCTTCTAGAAAACATGATAAGGGAATATAAGATATTTAGTACCTTTATGAAGATCCAAAGTGCTTTGTTGACATGTTGGATGTACACCCCAACATGATCAGTATTTTGATGGCTCAGGTGATAAGGATGTGATGAAGGTAATAAGAGGAGTAAATCAAGGATGAAGATGCACAAGGATGGGAAATCAAGGAAGTAATCCACTTTTTTCATTATGATTTGTCTTATTAGGAGTGTCCTAGAGGAGGATAAGACATGTTTTTGTCATATGTATTAGATTCATTAGGAGTAGGAAGCCTTGTGATGCCATGGTGAGAACTAAACCATATATTCCAAATTAGTGGGAATTATGATAAGTTCATGGTAGAATCCCAAATGTAGGAGAAAATGTTGACAAAGTTATTCAAGTTAGAGAATTTTTAGTAGTGAAATAAAAATTCTATTGGGTTTGTGTCAGGGTAGCAATGGGCATAGATGAACAACTAGTTGTAAAATACTTAGGTGTGGTAAAATCCTGTGTATATTAACTTCAAGTGGGAGTATGTTAGGTTTAAATTTATTATTCATAGTCATTATTCATGGTCACTATTCATAGTGATGTGGTATGTTGGTTATGTGGATGGTTAGTTATATGGCTAATTGGTGACGTAGTAGGGCCCATGGAGGGTCTTCCAAGTGTGATCAGGTTGATATGATGGGAGTGGAGAATATTACTCCACTAAAGGACATGGGTTTTGTCCCTATTAGTCACATGTATTTTATCTTGGTGTGAAAAATATAATGGGTCATGTATGGGTTAAATTTCTAAGGGGACCTAGGATTCACATGTCTGGTTAGAGTCAAAAGGTGATTGTAAGACCTTTTGGACTTTTGTGTTCACATGTGAATATGAAGACAAGAATGTACTATTGCATATTGACCTCACATGTGTGAGTTGAGTGCAATTATTGGAGTCACATGGGGTGGCTTGGATCTTGTCTAAATTTGAGCATCCACTTTGTTGACCCTTGGTGATGAAGAAAAGATGAACACTATTGAGTGTTTGGACTCACTTGTGGAAGTGGGGCACAAGTTCTGGAGACAAATGGAGGTGGAACATGTTCTTGTCTAATGGAGGATCAAATTTGATTAATTTTACACATAGAGATAAAACTCTTTGAAGATCACATGACACCCCACTCAAATGTGGTGAATTGTTTAGACCAATATGATTTTATTCTCTCTCTCTCTTCTCTCTATTATTATAAATTCTATTAATATCATGTTTTATCTTTATAATTTTCATCCTTAGATGGATCTCTCTTGGATCCTTGCAAGCTTAGTTTTACATTCTTGTATAGAGGTAGAGCCTATAGGCCATGTTACTTTGCTCACCTAGATGCTTAGGTTGTAAGCATCATGCATGCTTTGTTGTAATTATGGAGAACCTTGAGGTTCGAGGTTAGAGCCTAGAGTCATTATATGCTTGGCTCACCTGAGTGATTTATTTGTAATCACTAAAATGAGTTGTTGGAGGAGCTATTATAAGAGATGAGTTGTTGAAGTAATAAGTCTAGAAGATGCCATTTGCCCCATGGTTTTTTCCCTTGCTTGTTTTCAAGGGTTTTCCATGTAATCTCTTGTGTAATGTGTTCCCTCTTGTCTCATGTTTTGTATCTTAATTTTATTTTACATTTTTACCTATACTATAGGATATTGTTTTTCCTAAAATTTGTTATCAGAGCTTATTAATCCTAACTATGGTATTAGAGATTTGATTCCTAACAAAATATGACTTGAGATTGTCTAAAATATGTTTTTAGGGTACAAGCTTATCATCTCTAGTATGATACTAGTTTGTGGTCTAATTAATGATTAACTAAGAGTCCCCATAAATAATTAACTAATGGATATCCCATTGTATTACAAGATGAAGTCCTGTAATAAGGGATTCATATTCAACCATGTTATTGGTATAGTTGAAGTTGATATGAAAGGCGTTGGGGATAAAGTAGTAAAATGTTGACTCCAGATCCATGAGATATGAATGAGCCATCAAAATATAATATCTAGTGTTTATATTCATGAGCCACCTCCTCTATTGTCATGATAGAGTCATCAAGAAAATCAAATGTGAGTGGTTGATTACCTATGATAGGAGTTTCAACAAGATGATCTACGATGACCTGCCCCTTGATTGATTTATGATTCTAGTACTCAATATCAAATTCATTCAATAGCATAACCCAATTAGCCATTTGACCTTTAAGAGTTAATTTGGACAATAAGTATTTGAGAGGGTCCACCTTAGTAATGACAATAGTCTTATTGTTCAACATGTAGTGTCACAATATTTGAGAATGTAACACCATTGCCAAACAAGCCTTATTAGTAAGTGAATAATTATGCTCATATTTCACAAGTGTCCTACTTAGATAATGAACCACATGTTCTTTAACTTGTTAATCATGTTGGGCCAAGAGTGCCCCCAATCCATGTTTTGTCATTGATATATAAAGAATCAATGGCTGGCCAGGTGTCAATGGTCTTGATACTAGCAAGTTGGCCAAGTATGTCTTGATTTTTGAAAATTATTGCTAACATTTAATATCACAATACAATAAAACACCTTTCTTTAGGGGGTTCATAAAAGGATGGCACTTGTATACCAAATTTGATATGAACTTGCAAATAGGTTGGATTTTAACCTACAAGTTATGGAGTTATTTCAGATTAGGAGGTGGACGCAATTCCATGATGGTCTTGACCTTGGTGGGATCCACTTCAATCCCTCTCTTTGATATGATAAATGATATAAGTTTTTATGAATTAATTTAAAATATGCACTTCTTATGATTGAGACAAACCTTATATTCATGAAGTATCTCAAATATTCTTCATAGAATATCAAGATGTCTGGCATGGGTTATTGATTTTGATAGGATGTCATCAACATAATCATCAACTATGTCATGCATATTATCATGAAAGATGATAGTCATGTCACATTGATAAGTTGAACTAGAGTTATTCAAGCCAAAAGGCATGACTTGGTAACAAAATGTTCCCCATGGTGTGGTGAACATAGTTTTGTGCTAGTCCTTTGGGGCTATCTTGATTTGGTTATACCTGGAGAATCCATCCATGAGGGAAAACATATCATAACCTACAGTTGAGTCAAAAATCATGTCGATGTTTGGTAGAGGGAAATCATCCTTAGGACATGCTTTGTTGATATATCTAAAATTAGTATCAATGCATATACCCTGTGGCTTTTTCCTAGCTGGGACTATATTTGATATCCATTCAAAATAATCCAGTGGTCTTATGAAGCTAGCTCCCAATAATTTCTCAAGCTCCTTTTTCACTAATATATCAATTTTTGGATGCGCTTTCCACATTTTTTGCTTGACTAGCTTAGCATCTAGATGTACTACAAGTCGATGCATAACCAAGGCAAGGTCCAGGCCTGACATGTTTAAGTAAGCCCATGTGAATATATCAATAAAATCCATCATAATAGTGGCAATATAATCAAGCTCTTCATTGGTGAGAGATGTTACTAGATAAAAAATCTTAGGATATTCATAGGTTCCAAGGTTCAAGAACCATTTCTCAAATAATAGGCAATGTTTGATACTAATCCTCTTCTTCAGTTGTTGGTTGTGAGTCCCAAATCTCATTATAGAGATAATAATCTAAGTATTTTGGTTTTGGTAATGTCCAATTTAAAAATTTATTAGGAAAGTCTAGAGAAAGATGCTCAAAGGCTTTATGTTGTTCATAAGTAATATTGGAATTGACTATAAGCTTGGACTTGGTAGACATCACACTTCTAATGGAGCTGGGAAAACTTCCTTGTGCAAGAGTGCCTGAAACATGTTTTCACTGAAGGGCTTGTCTTTTTATTTAATATTTTCCTAACCAATGAGCACCTTAAAGAGGTTTTCACCTAAAGATCTTGATGTTTTATCTTTTGTATGACCAAGGAACTTTTCCTACTCTCCAAAATAGGTGGTAGGGTCTAATGAGAAGTCAAAACCATGTTTTTGATTTCCAAATGGTAATCCATCTCTAAGGCCCATGTACTCAGTAATAAATTTATCATTATAAAACTCATCCAGAGTTATAATAGAATTTTCTTAATCCCAATCAATAAGGTTAGGCTGGCAAAGGTTAAGTGGGTAATGAGATATGATGGTTATAATGGAATTGGAATAAAATAGGTCGATATCAACTACCTCATTGTAAGTGCTATAATGGGATGGTATGTTTTTAATAAGAGTTTCTTCATCAATAAATAAATAAGAATCACTTTCAAAATACATGAGGTCACCCCTAGGTGGTATAAATCTGAAACCTTGGTTCATATTAGGTTTGCCAATAGATAGAGGTTCAAGAATACCTTACTCACGTGACCCCAGGCCTTTACCTACATAGTCTAAGCTATCCATAATTAGATTAGGGATAGGGTATTTAGGATTCTAAAAATAATTAGAAAGGGCATCAACATACAATCAACCTCCTTCAATAATGGCCTCTTAATCCTAATTTGGTGAAGTGGCTGGTACATATACCATTGGTTTCTTTTGTGTGTTTTTCTTCTTTCAAATCATGTTGGGCCTGTTAGAGCTTTTTAAAGGTTTGGGTCTTCCATAGGACTTGGGATATTTGGGAAAATTTTGAATATGAAAATTGTCTTTCAGATGGTATGTGAAAATGTCAACATCCTCAACAGTAAAATGGTTTGCAAAGACTATAGGAAATGGATTAGCCATATTAGAAATAAGGTCACTAGGGTCAATATAATTGAATTTAGGTGGTTTATAAAATATTGATATGTTCTACTTGGATATAAATTCAGAACCAGGGCAATAATTATAATTTATGTACTCAACCTCTAAGTGTTTCCAATATTGGTATGGTTATAGATCAAAATCATTAGTGACCTCAATTATAAATGGGGAACTTGAGACATTGATGCAAGTTAGAAGGGACATATCATAATTAATGGATCTAAGGATGACTAAGAAGTAAATTATAAGGAAATTTAATGTCCATGACATGGCACAGGGTATCATGGGTTACATGCCAAATAATGATTGGCAAGAAAATGGTCTTAGAAGACTCTCTTTCAATGTTATCACATGCTTTGATCATGATTGTTTCTGGCTGCATGTATTTTGTAGTATATCCCAACCATTGTATCAAGTTTAAAGACACTATATTTAGCCTTGAACCATTATCTATAAAAACCTACATGATATGGTGATGTTCTATAATGACCTTAATTTAAAAGGGATTATTATGGATAGGATCGAGGGAAGACATATCTCGTTGATCAAAGGTAAGTTGATGACTTGGAGATAGATGTCCCATAAGTGTTTAAAATTACGTAGGGTTAATGTCTTCAGGAATAATGGCTTGTTAAAGGAAGTCATTTAGTATGGTCCTATGAACTTCTAACATATGCAAGAGATCTAAGATAGAAATTTGTGTAGACATTTTGCTTAGTTGGTCATAAATACTATATGGTTTTTCAGTAGTAGGATGAGAAGGTTTGGCCTTAGTCATTAAAATGTTTGGTTTAGGATTAAAAGGCATAAGGTTTAAATTTGGCTTAGGATTGGAAGAAGTCAAAGGGCCTTGAAGGGTAACTCATGAGCCTTTAGTTGTGACTGCATAATTTTGAGTTGGCATGGAGTTATCAAAATTAGAAGAACTGGGTGGTGGTCTAGAAATAGTAACCTATAAAAACTGAAGCATAATATAATTTCTTGAAATTGGTGTGGATTTAATTAAAGAAGAGGGTGAAAACCCTAAAATAGGGGGACTAGAGCTTTGAGAAGATTCAGATGGTACACGGGTTTTGAAAATAATGGTGGATACATGATTACTATAAATATGCCCCATGGTATTGTTATAATCATACAACATGGTATTATAGCCTAGGTATTAGCTTGGGTATCATGATATTGATTATGTTGATTCTATTTATGACCTTGTCCTTGTTGATGTTGGCCCTATCCATGGTTATGATTATTCTATTATTGATGTTGGTTATGCTTTGGAAATGGGTCTTTGTAAATGCCCATATCCTTATTGATGTTCTATGTTACTTGTTTTAATTCTATTTTTATACTCTTAATAGAGTCCTCAATGAGATGTTTTACTTGTACACATTGATAAATGGCATGGCCAATGACATGATGAAATTTATATAACTCGTCTTCTAATACCATTCAGGTTTGGGTTGAACTTGAGGAAATGTTTTCAGTATAGATCATATGATCAAATTGGCTACCACTAGCTTCTGGAATACTACCTCAATAGGTTCTTCTAGCTTGATGAATGGTCTATATTTGTTGAATCCTCTACATGGAGGAGATATTTACAAATTGGTTGGTGGATTAGGTTATAAATTTTGATCTGACAAAGCCTACACTATTTGTACATGCCATAACTCTATCACTCTATTACCCACCATGTACTTATTCTTATTTAAACCCTTAGGTTTTTCTAAAGTAGTAATTTGAGTAGGTGATTAAGTTTGATTAGATGTTTGAGATGGTGAGTATATTTTCACTAGGGCCTTGATGATAGTTTTTTTTTTAATATACACTCCTTTCTCAATGATTTCATCTAATGTGTTAGCACTAACGATTCTTAGCTTATAGGCCACATCAGGGTGTAGGTTTTGTGCAAAGATGTTGGCTAATTACTTGTTTGGAAAATTATGTTGAAAGTGACCCACTAGTGATCTCCACCATTGCAGGTATGCCATGAAGCTTTATTTGTCTCTTTGTCTCACTTTTCATAAGTCAACCACTATCAACTCATGCTTAATGTTATAACAAAATTGGTTAACAATTTTTTTTGATAAATCATTGAAATCTGTCACTAATCTTTTAGGCAATTTTGGGAGCCAATATAATGCTTATCCATCTAAGATGTATGGAAACAAGTGTAATAAATAATTTTTTTTAGGCCACCTCTTTGCATAACATCAAAAAGGATTGAATATGTTCTATAGGGTTACCCTTCCCTTTGTATTTATCAAACTTTGGCACCTCAAAATGAGGTGGAAAGGGTACCTGAAGAATGTTAAAGTCAAATAGATAAGGATATATCTCATCAAACATGTATTTATTGATTTTATTTCCTCTCTCAATCCTCATGACTATTTCTTTCATTGAATTCCACTCTTGCATATTTGGTGCAGTTGTTGGTAGAGTTTAGTTTTGTTGGGTAGGAATGTACCCACCCTACGTTGTCTAATTAGGGATATGAACCCTTTATATATAATATTGATTTTGTTTTATCCTTGGATGTGAGTAAGTCTGATGTTATTGGTCTAAAGGATCTTGTTGTAAATTTTTAGATGCTTGGTACTGATTCTTAAGAATTTATTACTTTAAATTATAAGAAGTCTACTATTTTTGGGGTATTTCTTATTAGTTTACAAAAGGGAGTTGTTACTAGTTTACAAGGGGAACTTGTTGTGTTTGAGAAGAACTTTCTAAAGTGTTTTGTAAAATATCTCCAATCTATGATGAGTCTTTAGCAATGTGCTTCTATAATTGGGAAAGAGTCTTTTGATGGTTAAAGAAAGTATGATATGTATCAAGTGGAACTTGATACAAAGTATATTTGGGGTTATTATGTCTAGGAGAAGCCACAAGGTTCAAATCATATGTAGGATTGAATAATGCTTATTGCATTTGGTTTAATGTTTGTTATTGCTCCACAAAAGCAGTATTATTGATTGAAGATGTAGCTAAAGAAGCTATTAAGTCTGTGATAAGTTGATCAACATACCATTGACTAATATGTTAGATCTTGGTCATAAGATATTGATCAACTGGGGAGGAATCCACAAATGGTTCTTTCCCTTTGATAGCATAAAAAACATTTGATTTTATGATAGGAGTAAGAGGTTACTATAGTAGTTACTCCTTTCCTCAAACAAGTGTATGCAATTTCCCCATTGGGAAATTAGGTAGATGTCTATCTCTTGATTCTATTAACCTCAAAAGATATTTGTCTTTATCCTATATATTTTGGTGTTAAAAATAGCCATGTTCATATCCTACCATAGTTTGGATGTCATAAAACATGATAGATTGTTCTTCCCCATCATTAAAATTATCTTCCTCATAACTAGGGCCATAAGAGACCCCATTATGAGTATACCTTTACATGTCTAAATATGATTGTCTATGTTTATGAAGTGCTTTGAATTTGGTTTACAAATGTCAAAAGATGTTTGGACCCTAAGATCAAATAAATGCAAGGTGGATTCGACATTATAATTAGAAAGGAATGGATTGACACCACATGATTAGAAGATATAAGTCTTGAGAATATCTTACCTTGGTTGGTCAAAATCAACAATTTAGAATAAGGTAGAACAACCTTGGAACTTAGGGTGTAGGATATCATTATAAAACCTAAGTTTGAAGTATGATATTACTAAAAAATATGGGCATGACTATGGTGGGTCATGATCAGATAAATGATAAGAAGATTCAAGTAATCAAGACTATTAGGATGTGAACTAACAAGATTAGGATGTGAACTAATACAGAAAATCATAAGTATAAAGCCAAAAATAAATAGGTAGCACAACGGTGCCACATAAAAAATAAATTCAAATGGTCAAATAACTTAGAGCATGAGAGAGGGAAAGATAACCTAAGTTCAAAAAATAATATAATAAGAAGCATCTAGATAAAAGGATTTCAAACCAAAAATAAAATTTCACCCAAGTTACTCAATCTAAGCACAAAAAGGTGAACTACCCAAGCCCAAGTTATAGGCAAAACTCTGTCATAGACCAATCATGTTTTGGGTTAGAACTTAGAAAGGTAAAATTTCAAATTTGGACTAAAATACATTATATCTCTAGCTGATGAATAGTCTACACCTAAATGAACAACATAACAATGCTTTTTGGAAACACAAACACAAATGGTTTGATTATCTTTTAACAAGGCTAAAATGTTTTAAATTAATTTGACTAGCATAATGTCTATTTGTTTAAAATATAGTGTCTAACAAGTTTTTGATTTTGGATGTGTTTTGGTACAGACACACATAATTTTTAGACTAAAAAATAATGAAAGTAAACAAGAAAAAGAAAAAATGGAAGTGTACATCCTATCCTATAAACTAACAAGGTTGTTTTGTACCATTGGATTTCATCGATATACTCCTTCTTGAGAGGAAATAATTTGTTAATATAATAAATTTATATGCACATTAAAATTAGGGTTTTTTATACCCCTTCTCTCAAAAAATCATAGTAAATGGGGTTTGTCTAAAAACTATAAGTTTTGATTGATCTAGATGGTCCCATATGTGTGATTAACACTAAGACATAACACATCATTTGGATCTAAGCTAATCAAATTCTTGTAAAAAGGTCTTGTCCTTTTTATAACCATTACATTCATCAAATTGATTAGTGTAGTGAAATGTATAGATTAGGCCACTATTTTTAGGTCAACAATTATTAATGAAGTTAGTTTCACCGCTCAAAATAACATCCTAAAGATTCACTAGATCAATTTATATACCTCACCATGGAATGGGGTTGAAACAATATTGAGAGATAAATTCTTGGGTTAACACTTCCCTAAAGAACTCATGGGAGGTGATGAAATCCCACCCATAAGCCTTCATGAAAGAACATAAAATATAGAATGAATTGAAAGGTCATTTTGGGATCACCCAAGTCACTCGGATATTAGGGAGTTCCTTTATGACATTATTTATATGTTTGGACTAAGTAACAAAAGTAATAAGCAAAGCACTTTTGGTCACTAAATTTCCCTGAAGGGGATGAGGGGAGAGCATATGCACTCTCTTGGTTTGTAAAAATAAAATCAATTCAAAGAATTTTGAAACTAGTTTAACCAACAAATAGATAACAAAAAAGGGAAGACTCTTAAGATTCATAAGATACAATGGATGTTTGTTTTAAGCCCACATTCAAATGTGATTGAAGTTTTCCTTTTGTTGTTATAAAAAGTAAACTAGTAAAGTGTTTTAATCCTTCAAAATATAGTGTTAGTAGTCAAGCAAGGGTATAGGATATCAAAATAAATTTAAAACTTTTTGTTTTAACACAATGTATTTTTGACACAAGGTGACCTCACCATTTTGTAGAGTGATCTCATTGTTTCATAGGGAAACCTCATTGTTTGACAGAATGATCCCGTTATTCAATAGGGTGATATTGTCATTCCACAAAGTGATCTTGATACAAATTTTGGTTTCAAATAATATCATTAATTATTAGACAACCCTATCATTCCATAGGTCGATATCATTAATAAGTAGTTTAATCTCACTAATCTATAAAAAACACAGAGAATAGAAAATCACAACAATTAATCTCACTATTTGTGCATTCAACCTTGTTATTACTTAGGGTGATCTCATCGTTCCACAGAGTGATCTCACTAATGTTTAGGAAAACCTCACCATTTATAGGGAGATCTCACCATTTGGTCTAGAAGACATAAAACATGAAAATTAAAAGGAAAAAGAGTAAAACAACATCAATACATGGTTTGAATGCATAATTAGAAGGATAAAATGGTACATGAGATATGCGGTCCTACTAGGCTACCAAAATGTAGAGTAGGATTACAAAGTAAGTTAGTTCATGCATTAGTATAGAGAACAAATAAAAATCAAAGAGAACATAACATGTCGAGGGGTAGTGTTAGTTAAATCAAGAAACTAATTAAGAAATCACAAAAAGCAATACCTTCTCATAATGGTTCTCTTTCAAAAATGGTTAATAAATATTCTTATGCCTAGACTTGGTATTCCAAGTCTTTGTTAATGTAGTGTAGCATGCATCTTTATCATCTCTTAGTTCACTAATGGATATGGATATTTTATTTGGTCAATTTGGGGGAATGAGTGAAGCTTCTCTAGCATTATTTCTGCATAATAACATTGCACAATTGAAGTTTAAAATGTATGGTCATGGCTCACATATTTATAGCTTTCTAGAAATATTGAGAATCAACTGTGACCATCCATCCTAAGATCAAGATGTGTGTCCAAGGATTGATTCAATTTTGGAAGATCAAGCCATTAATATTTTGGAATAAGGGAGCATTAATGAGGCATGGGTGGGCTTAAACCTGATACTTATCTATATTAATTCCTGATACTTGACACCCCTTTAATGATGTCATGGGTGATGTCATGGACCAAATATTTTGAATTATTAATTTATAATAATAGATATTCAATAACTTTCTATGGATTTTTCACTTAAGCTATTAATCTGATTTGATTTTCTTAAGGTTTTTAATTAGTATTTTTGAAATTCTTATAAATTGGTTGCACATTTAATCAAACTAGTCAAAAATGTCAATTTATTGAGACATAATTTGACTAGAGTTAAATCAAAATAATGTGATGATTATTTATAGGGTATTATACTAATTAGGAAAATATAAATGTGAATCAACACATGCACATGATGTGTGATGATGAATTAGTGGTTTTTAGTGGTCTAGAATGTCATTTTGCTTGGTCATAGTTTGACTTGAAGTGAATTAAGAAAAGATAACAATTTTGTAAAATGCATTGCGCTAGTTAGGGATCAATGAATAAGAAATGACACATGTACGTGACGTGTGAAGATGAATTAAATAATTTCTATGATTTTGGTCTAGGTTTTGCATTATTGTAGAATGTCATTTAGATTTGTAATTTTAGTATAAAAATGATCATAATTGGATGTCTACAAAGTCAAGGCCTCATTTTGCCTTTTATATGAATGCATTAATTCTAGGAGATGCCATGTGTACCCTTATTTTTATCCCACTTAACCCAAATAATTTTTTTGATAAGCTAGGTGAATTTATTGAAGTGTATTTTATAAGGAAACAAACATGAGGAATAGTAATCATGAATTACAAAAAAAACTTGTCAACAACTTGATTCTACCAACAAAGGATATAAATTTGGATCCCCAATAACCAATATTTGTATGAATTATTTTCAAAAACAAACTCCACATGTTATTAAGGAATAATATTAGGGAAAAAAGAATACTAAAACATTTTACAATTTATCTATGTTGTACTCAATGCCACTAAATATGAATCCAACGGGAAGTGGGGTCGGTGTGAGTCATAATAAAATTAGTCATGCATTAAAAGTTTAGAGATTGAAATAACACAATACAGATGAAGTATATCCATGACATAGCTTATTGCATCTTCATTTTTGTGAGTAAAAACATACTATCATCAAAAAAGTGAGACTCAAGGTCACAAGTATCATTAGGAAAAGTAATCTCTTTAATAATATTATAAGGACAATTTAAAATAATTTGGACTTATTACTAGTTTAAATTTAAAAAACTACTAGAAATAATCGTAAACTATTAAAAAATTTAATTATAAATCCCATCCAATGTAATTTATTGTAAATATATCCAAATCATTACCATATTCCTTATCTAGTTTATTTGAAATATATGAAAATTTACCCTTTTCTAACATTCTTTACAATCGATTCTGGGTGCCATAAGGTCATATTATCTAAAATCATCCCTTTATTTTCATGTGCCCTTTGGAACATGTAACTAAGTGAATTCATTACCAAAATAAATGAAAAAGGAGTTAGAAGACAAACTTGACAAATGATCGATTGAATATCGAGGGTTGAATTGAGTTAACCATTCATTAAAAGTCTAGTTGAGGCATCATTAAACAACATTTTCATGTGGTGAATCATTTATTCCCAAAACCTAATCATCTTAACATATTTAGGATAGATGGCCACTATATTCTATCATAGGCTTTGTCAAATATAAGCTTGACAATAGGAGAGTTTTGGGATAATTTTTGGGACCATTATATATATTCCCAAGAAAAATCCAAATTATACAAAATGCACCTCTTCCTAATATATCTCATTTACTTAGGTCTAAAAATTTGTTGCCCCACAAATTTAATGCAATAATAAATAGCTTTTTCCATCATCTTGTAAGAGGTATTAATGAGATTGATGCGTCTCCATCTAGCTCTATTATCTCTAATTTTTTACCTTTAAGAATGTGTTTTATCATCCCTTGATAGATAAAGGTACCAAATGAGCCACTTTATTCAGCCTAGAGACAAGCTTGGTAAAAATATTCATGAATCATATGCCACATGGTCTTGAAGAACTCAAATGGTAAACCATCTAATCTAGGTATTTTTTCATCTGAAATTGAGAATAGAGAATATTTTAATTTCTCAAGGGTTAGTATTCTATCAAGATGATCATGAATACCCCACATGATCTTGGTGGTGTTTATTATTTTCATTGATTTCAAATGTGCATCTTGTGAAGGTTGATGTCAAAGGTGACTAAGCCTGGTTGGTAATGTGTGATGTGACAAGGAGCATTGAGAGAGTAAGGTACATGTCATTGATGTCAAAGTTGAATATGAAGTATAGTCATGACATGAAGAGGTATGTGCATGAAAAATAATGAACGCAATCATGTTAATATTGTATGACACTATTTGAGCATTTATGTAATGCATTGAAGTATTCATGAGAGTTTTAGGGTGAGCTTATAGGGGGTAGGACCTTTAGACTAAGCCTAAACGTTGCCTCTCTTAGACCCTAACTATCTTAGTGAGGTATAAAGATCATATTTAAAGAAAGGTATGAATATGTGAGAATGGAAAAAGGTAATATGAGTTTTTTTAGGCATGTTTAGAAAGTTTTAGGTCATGATTTGAAGTAAATTTCATGAATTAGTTTTTTAAACCTTCTCAAGTTCATAGAATGAGGTCTCAAGACCTAAGAAGCACTTTCAGACATTCATTAGAACTTGTAACCTATAAATGGGAAATTTATATGTTAATTAGAGATGGTAAATTTTCCTATATAATATCTCTTGGCATTGGTTTTGGATTTAAGGGGCAATCCTTTATGAACAATTGTTAACACCAAAACCTATGTTAAACCTTCCTAAAACCCTAATAAGGACCCAATGTGAAATATATTTTTAAAATAAGATTATAATGGATTAAAATAAATATAAAATATATCTTATCTTGTATTAAACTCTCCCAAGTACCTACAGGTGGTGGTGGTTAATCAAATGAGAGAGGAAATGCATAGATACCTACTTATTTGTCAAGAAGTTGATATAGCTCTCAAAAGTTGTATTGGTCAAGAAAGGAAAATATATGGAATAATAATATAGAGACTCATTTTTAATTTCCATGATGATTTATGTATAGGTTATAACCTTCAAATTTTTTAATTTGGTCATCCAAGTTAGCCAATCATAGACAAACCTAATGGTACAAATAGTGCAAAAACTAAGTAGAGATGTAAAGATGGATTTGAGGGTTTGAGCATGTCAGATTGATGAAAAAAATGAATTAATAGTTTATTTATTAATTTTAAGTCATTTTAATTATTGGATGAATTTTTGGAGGTTAGTGAATATGGTGAAAAAATTGCTCACAAAATGACATGTTTGGTTTAGATAAGACTATGTGATATAAGGTCAAGAAATTGGTCTGTAAGACCAATATTTTCCATTATAAAATATGATATTTATATCTAAGGATGGTAATATATATATATATATATATATATATATATATATATATATATATATATATATATATATATATATATATATATATATATATATATATATATATATATATATATATATATATATATAATTACCATTTAAATTCAACAAGAGTCATGTAAAATTTTTAAACAGGTGTTGGAGGTCTAAGTCACCATGACTAGTCTTTGAGGTAAATTGGCAATTCTGAGTGAGTAAGTTGCAGAGATGTTCTTGAGCCTTTATCTCCTGAGGAAAAGTATTACACGAATGTGGGGATGACCATGAGGTAATTTATATCATATATACATGTTTCATTTTTAATATTTCAATCTCTTAAGGGTGTTTAAGCTTTTTTCAAGATAGACTTTTGAGGTACATAGGCCTAATAGGATAATTTGTCCTAAAAGAGCGTTCATGGTAAGAGTGAAGGATATAGGTAAAAAAGAATGAATTAGTTTAGTATAAGTCATTATTTAATTGATTTAATGGTTTTTAATTGTTATAAAATTCCATCTAGACCCAATAATATCAAGATTTGATGTTAAGAGGAGAAACCTAATGCAATTAGGTTTCCATGAGACCTAAAAGAGAAATGAGGCCTAATTGAGTTGTTGCAGACCAAAAGGGTCAAAATTTAATTTTATTAATGTTCACAATATGTTATAAGACCTATTTTATGGATTATATAATAGGTTTAATGTGTGTGACAAACCAAGTGGTGTGTGATTATGAGACCACTATATATACAAGGCAGTTTTAGGCCTATTTGGAAGTAAGCAATAATAAGCGATTACAATATTGCTTGGTAGAGAAGAAATAGGTATTTAATTGATACCATAATATAAGATCACTGTGTGGTGATAATAATTAATTATGTTTCTAAGTTTGTGTTGAGTCACTTAGGGATTTGGTACTTCCTTGCAAGTATGTGCTTGTTAAAGCCTAGTTAAGTGGGTGCTTGACTATATTGGGGTTTGTGCTCCAAGTTGAGTTGGTGATAAATAAATTTGGTATTTTTTTTGTATGAATATATTAAATTTTTATATATCACAGTGTGTTTTATTCCCCTAGAGGGTTTCTCACTCATATATGTGTTTTCTTGTGTTATGCTCATGTGAATGATTCTTTATGCATTGCTATATCGTTGTATTATTTTTTGGGTTCAAGGAATGTTAAAGGATAATTGAATGAAAGTGTTTAAACATTGATTCACCCCCCATATTAGTGATTATGCTTCCAATAATTAGTATCAGAGCCTATTCCTTTGAATCAAGCCTAGTAGCTTAAATAAGATCCACCTTCTACACCACCAACTGACACAATAGGAAAGAAGGAAAGTGAGAATAACTCTAAGGCAATGAATGCCATCCTGTGTGGTATTTTAGAGGCATAATTTTTAAAGGTCATGAATTTTTATATAGCCAAAAGGATTTGGGAGAATTTGAAAACCATCTACTAATGAGACACCAAAGTCAAGTTGGAAAAGTTGTAAATTCATCAAAGGTAGTTTGAAAGTCTGAAAATGGAGGATGAAAACATGTCATCTTATTTTCTAAGAGTAGATGAAGTGGTAAATGTCATTAGAGGTCTAGGAGAGAAGTTGGAAGAATCAAATATAGTTAAAAATGTATTAACATCCTTGACATCTAAGTTGGATTCAAAGGTGTATGTTGTGTAGGATAAAAATATCTTAACATAATATAGATGGATGAGCTTCATGGAATCTTGAATACCTATGAAATGAGAAAAAATGATGGAAGACCTTACAATAAGGAAGATGCATTAAAATATGAGAAAAGGTCACAAAATAATAAGGCCAAGGATGATGTTGACATAGACATTGATGATGACACTAAAGAATCTAGGTTTGTCAAAAAAAATAAGGAAAGGATCAGGTAAGTACAAGGGCAAGTTTCCATTAAAATGTTTTAATTGTGGTAAGAGTGGTAATTTTGCATCTAAATGTTGTAACAAGGATAAGAATGAGCATGATGGAGAGAATTATTAAAATCATAATGATGATAAACATGTCTATAAGCATGATAAGAATAAAAGGGGTTTCAAGAAACATGAAGGCAAGAAATGGTCATTCAAGAACAAGAGAAGTTTTTATACCAAAGAAGATAATAGATCATTTGATGTAAGTGACACAAGTACATTTGATAGTGATGATGATAGTAATGATCATGATAGCAATGAAACCTTATTCATGGATATAGAAATAGACAATGAGGGTTGTTCAAAAGGGAAAAGTCTTATGGATGATTAATAATTAGATGAAGAAGAGGTTGAAGTGAACCTTGAGATAGATTTGATGAGTGCTCTATAGGAGTTAAAGTTTCAAAGAATGAAGAATCAACAACTAAGATCATTGGTTAAGAGTTATGAGGAAAAAATCAATCTCTTTGAAGGGAGACTAAACAAGAACACAAATGAACATGAGGAGATCATCAAATAGTTAGAAAATCAGATTTAAATTGTCACTACAAGTCTTAAGACCAAGGAGGAATAATTCATTAAGTTTGGAATAGAAATAGAGTGCTTGAAGTTAGAATTAGATCAAGCAATAGTCAAGTTGAAGACACATCAGAAATTTGAAAAGAGTACTGAAGTCTTTGGTGATATTTTGAATAGTCAAAGGTCTCCACATGAAAAGATATGTCTTAGAATCAAATAAGATCAAAAGGAAAATAAAGAGAGTCAAACCTCAAAGACCTATGAATAAAATCTCAAATCTGAGACTCAAATTGATCATCAACAAGTCAAGAAGACTATGGCTTCTTCAAGAGACAACAAAGGTAGAGGGGAATCATTCAATATCAAATAGATAAGGTATTTGAATTCATTCAATATTTAATATTTCTCATGAAATAAATATGGAAATAGAGTTATGGATTGTAGACATTATGAAAGAATCAATTCCTCATGAAAGAATAGGGTGAATGTCCATTTTAATAGTAGAAACATAATACCATGTTATAATTGTGATCAAAGAGGACATATTATAAGGGATTGAAATATGAGGCATATGAGGAAGATCATTCAAGACAAGAGATTATATAATCATACCACTAAGAAGTGGATCAAGAAGTTAGACCCTGTAGACAAGGTGAAAGAGGAGAAGAAGGCTAAAGGAGAATAACCTATGCTAGCTCAGACTGCCTTTCACATCTAAGATGAAGGCAAGAAATGGTATATAGATAGTATTTTATCAAGCCACATTATAGGGGACAAGATCAAGCTCATCTCATTGAAGAATAATCTTACAGGAATAGTGAGATTTAGAGATAACACAAATTCCAATATAGTTGGAAAGGGTGTCTTAAGTTTGGACAATGGGAAGACCAAAACAAAAAATGTGTTGTATGTGGAAGGTTTGAAACATAACATTCTTAGTGTAAGTAAAATGTGAAATTAAGGACACACAATAACATTTCATGACATAGGGTGTGATATAAGGAGAGCCAAATCAAGAAGGCTAATTGCCAATGCTAAGAGGACTGAGAATAATCTATATGTCTTGAATGACATCAAGAAGGAGATATGATTTATGAGAAAGATGGATGAATTTTGGCTATGGAAAAAAATATTGGGCCACCTAAATTTGATAATTTGGTTAATATATTCACTAAGAAGTCTATTAATAACATACCTAAGATCACCAAACCAACAAACACACTTTGAAAGGCATGTCAACATAGTAAGCAGACTAAAAGAAGGTTCAAGTCTAAGGAGTACTCTAATAAAATAATTTTGGATTTAATACACAATGATCTCTACGGGCCTACAAGAATCTAAAGTATTCAAGGAGATAGATACTTCATATTACTCATAGATGACTACACAAGAATGACTTGGGTAACATTCTTGAAATAAAAGTTAGAAGCTCTTAATGATTTTAAGGAATTCAAGGCTCTTATTAATAATTAGAAGAATGGTAAGATCAAGTTCTTAGGATATGATAGAGGATTTTTTTGGTCTAATGAATTTTATTACTCTCATGAGGTCCATGGGATAATAAAATATTTCTCAGTAGCTAGAACACAGTAACAGAATGGGTTCTTGGAAAGAAAGAATATGGCAGTTCAAGATATGGCAAGAACTATGTTAAATGAGTCAAGGTTAACTGATGGATACTAGAGAGAGGTAGTAAAAATTTTAGTCTACATTTTTAATAGAGGATAGATAAGTACTAATGGTAATGGGACCACTTATGAACTGTGGAATGATAGACCTGCTAATATGGAACACTTTAGAGTGTTTGGAAGCAAATGCTTCATCAAAAGAGATGAGGAAGATTTAGGTAAGTTTGATTTTAGGTATATTCTTGGGATACTCAACAATGATCTCAAACTATAGGTGATATAATAATAGGTTGCATAAGATAGTGTAAAGCATAAATGTGAAGGTTGATGAGATAAGTTCTAAGAAGTCACACTCATAGTCAAAGGATACATTAGAGAATCTGGACTTCAAGAATGAAGAATAATCAATAGAGATAGATGAATAATAAGAACTTGAGGATAGACAAGATTCAAAAGGCCCCTCAAAATAGATTAAAAGAGATCATCTTGAATCACAAATAATTGGAAACAAGGATGCAAGTATGCAAACAAGAAGAAGGATGGTAAGTAACTTAAATCAAGAGAATGTTTCTCTATTTTATAAGATTGAAACTAAGAACCTTATATAAATAATCAAAGAATTTTTTTAGATAGGTGTTATTAATGAGGAGTTAGACCAAATCAAAAATAATGAGACTTGCAAACTAGTTCATAAGCTTAGAGAAAAGAATGTTATTGGCACAAAATGTATGTTTAGGAACAATTTGAATGAAGATGGAAAAGTCACTAAGAACAAGACTATATTAGTATGCAAGGGGAATACACAAGTTGAAGGAACAATATTGGAAGCTATTAGATTATTTCTAGCATATGTAGGGTTCAAAGGATTTAAGGTGTATCAGATGGATTTCAAATCTATTTTACTAAATGGGAACTTGGAAGAGGAGGTATACATAGAGCAACATGAAGGTTTATCATAATTAGGTAATAAGGACTATGTTTGAAAGTTGAAAAAGTCCCTTTATGGTCTAAAGAAAGCTCCCTTGGTACACCAAATTGGATAGGTATTTATTGGACTAAGGATTCAAAAGAGAAGTTATAAATAGTAATCTATACATAAAGATAGAAGGTGACCATCAGTTGATAGTAATTGTCTATATGGATGACATCATATTTAGTGGAAATAGTGAGAATATGACTAAGGCCTTTGTAGATGTGATGAAGAAGGAGTTTTAGATGTGCATGCTGGGAAAACTATCATTATTTCTTGGGCTAAAAATTAATCAATTAGAAAAAGGTATATTCATTTCACAAGCTAAGTACATAAGAGAGATGTTGAAGAAAATTGAGATGGAATATTGTAAGATTGTTAACACACCTATGATCATAGGGTGTAAGTTAAGTAAGGAATATGAGTCTCCAAAGGTCAATTAGACATCATATAGGTTAATGATTAGAATTTTTCTATACACTACTACCTCTAGACTTGAGAATATGAAAGAAATAGGCCTTATGGGAAGATTTTGAGCAGACCCAAAGGAAAATCATTTTCAAGCAGTCAAAAGGATAATTAGGTATATCATGGGGATTATGTAATTTAGATTGTGGTATCCTAGGAACAAGAATTTTACTTGATAGCCTATACAAATGTAGACTGGGTAGGGAGTCTAGATGATAGGAAGAGCACTAGTGGAGGAGCTTTCTTCTTAGGAGAATGCCTAGTATAATGGATAATCAAGAATCAACCACCTATGGTAGTATCTACTTGTGATGATAAATAAATTTCAGTAGCATCATGTTACACTCAGGTTCTATAGATGAGACAAACCTTAAAAGACTACAAGGTGGAGTATGATAGTCCTAGCCCTATCTATTGTGACAATACAAGTGATATAAGCATCTCAAATAATCATATCATGTACTTAAGGACTAAATAAATTCCCATTAGGTATCATTTATTAATAGATAAGGCAAGTGACCAAAGTGTTAAACTTGAATATGTTTTTACAAAAGATTAGATTTCAGAATTTTAACTAAACCACTTCAAAAGGCAACTTTTGAACATCTAAGATAGGAATTGGGTATAGTTCTTTCCCCTAGTAGTCATTAAAGAAGTAAAGTTATTAAGGGGAGATAATTATGTGGTTCATTATCTATAATAATAGGTGAGTATTTCTCATAAGGTATGCATGGATATAGGGGAACATGTTTATATGGTGCCTCATAAACTCATAATCCTGTGTGTTGAGTGTTTTACTTGCAAGAGGTGTGATCTAAGAAGTTGTAGGTATCTCTTTGTCATTAATGTCAAAGAGGGAGAAATTTCATAATGGGGGAGAAATATTCTATTGAGATAAGTTTCTAAGAGTGGTTTCCATCAATGACAAAGGGCAAGATTGTTGAGTATTGTCATTGATGTCAAAGTTACAACTTGTGAAGTTTGATGTCAAATGTGACTAAGCCTAGTTGGTAGTGTGTGATGTGACAAGGGGAATTGAGAGAGTGTTTTAATTATATAATGATGTCATGATATAAATAATAAGAGATAATTTGAAGGAAACCATTGTCTTATATTTTCATGAAGGTATAGGTCATTGATGTCAAAGTTTTATAGGAAGCCTAGTCATGATCCTAGTCATGACATGAAGAGGTATGTGCATGAAAAAGAATGAACATAGGCTTGTGAATATTATATGGAAATATTTTAGAATGTATGTGAGGCATTGAATTATTCATGAGAGTTTTATAGTGAGCTTATAGGGGTAGGACCTTCAGATTAAGCCTACACCTAAACCTCTCTTAAACCTTGCCTGGCCTAATGAGGTATGCATATCAGATTTTAAGGGAAGTATGCATATGTGAGAATGGATATAGTTAAGATAAGTTTTTTTAGGAATTTTCATAAATTTTTAGGTCATGTTTTGAATTAAATTTCATGAATCAATGTTTAGAGCCTTGTTGAGTTCATAGAATGAGGTCCCAAAACCCGAGAAGCACTTTTAGACATTTGTTGGAACATGTAACCTCTACATGGGAACCTAATATATTAAGTATATATGTGGAATTTTATTAGATAATATATCCATTTATTTGTTTTGGATTTAAGGGGAATTTATTTATGAATAATCGTTAATGCCAAAACCTATGTTAAACCTCCCTAAAACACAAATAAGGACTCAATGTGAAATTTCTTGTTAAAATCAGATCAAAATGGATTTAAATGACTATAAAATATATTGGATAATTTATTAAAATATCCTAAGTACCTCCATGTGGTGGTGGTTAGTCAGATGAGAGAGAAAATGCATAGTTATAGGCTTATTTGTCAAGAAGTTGTTATAGTTCTCAAAAATTATATTTGTCAAGAAAATAAAATAGATGGGAAAAGAATATAGAGAATCATTTTTCATGTCCATTATTATTTATTTATAGGTTTATATCTTTAAAATTTTATAATTTGGTCATCCAAGTTAGCTAGTCACAGACAGACCTAATGGTGCAAATAGTGCAAAACCTAGTCAGAGATGTGAAGATGGATTTGAGGATATGAGCATGTCATATTGATGAAACAAAGTGAATGAAGAGTTTATTTATGAATTTTAAGTCATTTTAATTTTTTTATGAAGTTTTTGAATTCAATTAATATGGTGAAAAATTTGCTCACAAAATGACATGTCTAGTTCAAATACGACTGTGATATAAGGTTAAGAAATTGGTCTACAAGACCAATATTTTCCATTAGATAATATTATATTTATATTTTAGGATGGTTTTTAGATATCATAATACAATTTACATGCATAAATATTCATTTCAAGTGTCTACCTAGGTGTTGGAGGTCTAAGTCACCATGATTGGTCTTTGAAGTAAATTGGTAGTTCTGAGTGAGTAAGTTGCAAAGATGTTCTTGAGCCTTTATATCCTAAGTGAAAGTGTTAAAATAATTTTTTGATGAATATAATATCATTTATAACCTATATAAATGTTTCATTTTTTATATTTTAGTATATTAAAAATGATTAAGCTTCATTTTTGTACGACAAACTTTTGAGGTACACACGCCTAATAGGAAAATTTGTCCTAAAAGAGCTTTCATGGTAAGAGTTAAGGATATAGGTATAAAAAATAATGTATAAGGTTATTATAGGTCATTATATAAGTGGTTTAATTATTTTTTATTTTTGGAGAAGTCCATATGGGCCCAAGAGGATCAAGATTTGACATTAAGAAGATAGACCTAATGCAATTAGATCTCCATGAGACCTAATAGAGTTGTTGCAGACCAAAAAGGGTCCAAATTTCATTTTAATATGGTTCATAATATGTTATAATACCTATTATATGGCCAACATAAAATTTTGAAGGTGTGTGGCTGACCAAATGGTGTGTGACCATGAGACCAATATATATACAAGGTAATTTTAGGCCTATTTGGATGTAAGTAATAATAAGTGAATAAAATATTACTTGGTAGAGTAGAAGGAGGTATTAAATTGAGAACATAATAGAAAATAATAGGTGTGGTGATAAAAATTCATGAGGTGGCTGAGTTGGTGTTGATTCACTTAGGGATTTAGTGCTTCCTTGCAAGTAGGTGATTGTCAAAACCTAGTCAAGTGGGTGCTTGACTATATCGAGGATGGTGTTCCAAGCTGAGTTGGTGATCAATATAATTTTATATTTTTTTATAGGATTTTATTCAATTTATATATGTAATAGTGGTTTATCTTCATATTGAGGGTTTCCCACTCATATATGTGTTTTCTTGTGTTATGCTCATGTGAATGATTCTTTATGCATTGTTATATCATTGTATTATTTTTTGGGTTCAAGGAATGTTAAAGGATAATTGAATGAAAGTTTTGAAACACTAATTTAACCCTCCCCCCCCCCCCCCAATCCCCCCCCCATTCCCTAGTGATTTTACTTCCAATAGGTGGATTTTATCATTTCAATGTAGGCAAAATCATGCACATTCTCATCAATGAAGAGATTTTTTAAATGGTAGTTGAAGACATTTTTTAATTTGGTAAAAGAGGAGCATCAATTTCCATTTTTGTATAAGATGGACATTATCCTCTTTTTTGTGTTTATGATTTAAGTACTAATAAAATAAATTGGATCATTTATCACCCTCTTTAATTTAATTTAGGATTATATTTGAACCCCCCATCCTCTATACAACTAAAATTCTCTTATCTAATTTTTTGTAGCATCCATTCATTTTTGAAGGTTTTCATCCAATGGATTGGAGTGGAGGATTTTATGTCCTTCCTCAAGCCTTCTCATTAGAGACTATTCTTTCCTCTTCTTATCTTGGGAAACATTTTTACCATAAGATCGAATAAAATATTTGCATCTATCAATACTTATTTCCACCAAAGGATTTTATTGTCCCCTTTTTTAGGATTGGTGAATGAATTCCAAAGAGCACTGAGGGAAACCATACAATCCTTGTTATTTAGATGAAGCACATTAAGTTTATATGTAAAATTAGAATAATTATCTTCAATAGGAGTAATATAAAGTTGGATATTAATAGGAAGGTAGTTAGATAAGGTGGAATAAATATCTAGGTACACCATTTTACCTTAATAAAAGTGCATGAATTGAAGGTTTTAGGATAAATAAAACTTCTCCAGACAGTTGAAGTTGATGTCAAGCCCTAATTTACAGTTTGAACATGTGAACCAAAGTTCCTTATAAGTATCAAATTTCCCATGTTTGAGTTTTAAAACTCATAAAGAATAATTTTAGTAAATCCAAGGCCCAAATTTAGATGAAGATAGTTTATAGAAACCAAGCCAACTTTGGTATATTTTGTTTTCTATCATGTTGAAGTCTCCTCCAACAACCCACTCAATAGAGGGAAGGATATTTATTATCCATTACCAAATTTGGGTATGTTCATGGTGATAATTGAGGGTGTATCACTTAGAATTTAGAAGAAATGGATTAAATTTGTAAAACAACTCTTAATAAATCCAAAATCAAGATAATAATCAAATGGAAAGAATTAAAAAGAGGAAGCAATCATAACAATCTTACCACCATCTTTTTCCCTTTTGATCTCCTTTCCAAGACTCTGTAATGTCACTTGAAGACCAATTCGACAACTTTAAAACCTAAAATGAGATGTAATATTTCCAAGTATGACAAGATTAAGACTATAATGCTAATGGATAGTTGGGACATGATCTTGACAACATAGGCTAATTCCAACTTTAGATGCCCTGAATGCCTGGGTCACCTTGCATTTATAGAGGTGTTTGGAAGGAAATTTCCATTCCCAATTTCAAATTTGAAAAGGGATAAAGTTTTATATATTGTAAATATCTAGACTTTCTTTTGGGGGGGAATATGATTAGAAAGTGGGTGAATTAAAAATTAGAATATTAGAAATTATATGAAAAGTGGGGTGAATTAAAAATTAGAATATTAGGAAATATGAATATGTGGAGTATTTCATGTAGTTAGGATTAATTAATTAAGGGCATGAAGAGGTGATGTTGATATAGGATAGATGGATTACGTCTTAATTAGATTAGATGAATAGGATATTAGATGATATTAGGCATAATTAAACAAGTTAATTTAGTGAGTAGAATTAGATGCATACACGGGCATACAGTGATAACAAACCAATAATTATTTTTAGATGAGGATAGTGATCAAAATTAAATAGTGGGAAGGATATCACCTTTGTTAAAAATTAATGTTGTTGATCTAGGGGTCAACCCTAAGCACCCCTCCACCATTTCCATCAGAATGATAGGATCAAGAAAAGGTCACATCTTTCAAAACTTACTTAATATCAATAGTATTCTTAATCTTAAACATAAAATTAGGGGTTGAAAAAATTCCTCACATTCAAATAAAAAATACACTTTATTGAGAAAGTAGAACACATTATTTTGTCTCTATAGTCAAGGATAGGAACTAGTTTTTTAGAAGAATCACTTACTTATGTCTAAGTTAGATGTGACTAGCAAGTGAGATTGTTTCTTGGCATTTTATAGGGAATATGGTTAAAAAACATTTTTCCTATTAAGAATGTGTTCCCTAGATGGAACCTTAATGAAAAAGTTGTTAATAGAGTCACTGAGCTCCTTTTTTTAACCATCCTCAAAAATAGTATCCTTGTACAAAGTATCCATCCAAGTGGGTTCTACATGTTCAAATGGGATAATGGAAATTCATTGAGGTTGATTATGTGGGGTGAGGTAGATTAGAATAATGACTTGGATAGTAAGAATACCATCAATCTCAAGAGTACAATCTATCATAGGAGGAACCATAACATTATTTAATCAAATTAGGGGGTTAATAGTGTGATCTGTTTAATCAAAAGATCTAATTGCATAAAATTAATCATATTATATTTAGAAACATTTTTAATTGTTAAACTACGTTTTAGGTTCCTCATGAATATGTTGTTGGTTAATTTTTGGTTTATGAAAAGGACAATCTTAGATGAGATGCCTTTCTCCCTAAAAATATAAACATGCATTAGGTTTATTAAGAAAAATTAAAGGCTGTGAGATTTTGAAATTGGTGTTGAGTAACTTAATATAATTAGGAAGGGGTTGTGTGAGACCCATCTTTATGCATGCATAAGGCTAAACTCTAAGATTAGAAAATTTGTTAATGCTATTTTTGCACCAAATGATTATGCCCAACTAACTAGTTATTTCCTTTAGGAAGGGCCAAAATATGAGTTTGAGGAATTGGAACTCAACTCACATAGGATACTAATATTGGTAAGGCCTTTCTAGATAGAAAATAAAAGTACTTTTAATTAACAAATTTTTCCACAAAGAACCTAATTTTCACACTATAAAATATCATGTGCATTTTCAGGGTTTCCAAACATACATGAGACATAACCTTTTCTCAACCCCCTTATTGATTATAAGACCCACCCCAAATTTTCCCTATTCATGTGAGCCCATTTATTAAAATATTGTTCAAAGAGAACACCATAAATGAAGAAAAGAATAACAATTCTTTGCCTACAATCAACAATAACATTAAGGATTTCATCTATTAGTTTAAATTCAAGATCCTCTCAGGGGATGTTTAGATGTGCTTAAAATAAACCAAAACCACTAAACCATAGTTGGAGATGATCCGTTCAGTGCATATGATTCCACCATTAGATGGTAAATACTTGGGATAAATATTTGTGCCCTAGGAATGACCACAATATACCCACCCTAAGAATGAACACAAAAACCCCATAAAACTATTGATCACTAAGTAACCATTATTAGTTTTCTACACACTGTTGTGAAACTTTGAGCCTTGTTGTCGTCACCCACTTTCTTCATGCTTAACATCAAGAAATAACATGAAATTAATTAAAGAATGGTGAAATAATGTTGATTTCAAGGAGAAATGTAAGATGCAATTTTATGAAAAACTAAAGATGCAAGGGGTTCAAAATAATGCGCATTGTGAAAACCCTAACGCTAGTGTAGAGCCTTTTTTTAATGCTTCACCACTAGTGGAGGTAGTATTTTTTTTGTTTTGTCTTTTAATAAATGTCTTTCTAAGGTGTATAGTGTGGCCTACATACACCATTTAATTTTATTGTATTTATTATCTCAAAAGGCTTTTATATACCACCTTGTAAGTTTTTTAATAATATTATTATTTAGTTAAAATATTGAAGGCATGCCAATGAGATGTAGAAGGGTTGGTCAAGTGGGTTGATTGTGCCTAGCCCTACCCAAGTTTAAATCTCATAGGGAATTTATAGGTTAGAGGTGGTCATTTGAGTTGACTTAGCTATTTTAGTGGTTGGTGATAGCTATTTATATTGGTTTAATAGTTCTTAGGGACTGGGCCCTTGATTATGCCCCAAAATTGGTTTGTAACTCCAGTCAAAAGTGAATATCAATAAAAAAAAATTGAAGGCTCAAATGAAGATCTAGACTTTTTTATTTATTAATATTGTAAGAACATTTACACAATCCTATACATCCAAAGATGAAAACCCAACAAAATTATCCAAGAACGCCACAAGTCAAAATATGTAAACCAATACAGTCATAAAAAATATTATTACAATATAAAAATCCACAATACAATAGCCCCAATAGAAAAGAAACATTAGTAATAAAAAAGAACTATCCTCAACAAGGACCATTGAAATTCATCTAAATAGAATTATGATCATGATCACATTACATTCCCACAACCCCAAAACCACCAACAGATCCTAGATGGCTTTCCATACAAACAGGTCCCTATTTGGTAGGATCCATGGGTAGGGGAAAGTGTTCAATTTTCCCAAACAACTCCTTCATGTTATAATATTTTACAAAGTTCATCATCTCCTCAATATATATTAGGTTCCCTTTATCAATCATTGTTTCAAGATTCAGAGTAGTCTCACTAAAAAAATCATCAATTATATTAACATAATACGAGTTTGATTCACTCCTAATATTAGGATTAGTATTCTCACTATTAGAATTAATAGGCACTAACTTAGTAACATCACCATTATGAGGAAAATTAAAGGCAAAATCCACTCCACTAGCCACCACCCCCACTAGACTTGATCTCCTCTTCATCCTTTGACTCCCATAGGGTATATAGTACCTATCTATTAGTATCCAACTAGTCATATATCCCATTTTTATCTAAGTCTAATGACCCAACCCATACAACTAAAAGATGCTCAACCTTGTCATAATACACTGACTTCATGATATCCCACTCATATTAATAAACCTATACTTCAATAGCAGTATTATGACTAATTCTCCAATCAGGAGGATGAGTCATCTTTGGGTATCATCAAATCTCTTGAATTTATTTATAAGATATCTTAAGCATGCCTATCCTCAAAAAAATTTATAGCCCGGTTTATGGAATATTAAGCTACAATTATATCTACAAATAAATAATTATAATGATAACTTCAACATTGAAGTTAGTAAGTGTACTCATACTTCCCATGACCCTACTCCTCCTTATGATTACACATCATCTCATGTGCAAACTACCTACCTTAGTAATCCTACTTTGAGACATCCTCCCCTCGCTTGGACCTCTCCTACACCCCTATACATCCCTAGTCCATATTGGCCCTTTTACACATAAGGCATGCCTTTTAAAGACCCTGTGGGGATCTTGAGAGCTTTTTGACCAACCCAAAACTCTTTTTGACCTAGGCTATAGATTTGTGAATGAAACCATGTCATAGGCCATGGCCTAGGCAAAATGTGTCTAAAAGTGCCAATATGAAGCAAAATGGTCAAAAATTGATAGTTTTAGGTCATTTGGCAGATTTGGGTGGATATATATGCCTTTTTCTCATTCATTTGATCCCATTCTCTTCTAATTCCACATTATCAATTGAATCTCTTGACTCTCATGCCTTCTTTAATCTCTCTTGATTCATTCTTGGCACTCTTGAGCTTGATTGGTGATAGAAGATCTCATATGCTACTACACACTTAGAGACTCCATTGCTACTCTCAATTGTTCTTTCTTCCTTATGGATTATTCCCAAGATTATACATTTGTAATTTCACCTAATTTATGAACTTGGTTAGAGCTATTATACCTACAAGTTCTTACTTAACCTCCTCATTTGATCTTGGCTTTCGGTTTGGACTTTAGCTTGCATAGAACTTGGTCATCTTCCTACATTGATTCCTAGCTTGGATTCATGGTTGATAAAACATCTGAACTTCATCTTTGAGCTTGATCTGAGGGCATTTTTTTATGCAAAGTGAAACTCCATTCTTTTGTGTAGTGTATATGCTAGGGTTTGAAAATTTTTAGTGAAATAGTTGTTTTGTGCATTACTTAGAGTAGTTTATAAATTTTCTTGCACTTTTATATGAGTAAAGAGTAATTTCATTGATTAAAATATCTATTTGTTGCATATCATTACTCTCTTTTTAAATCTTCCTCATTGCATAGTAGAATATATACATGCTCAAGACAAACTATAAAACTTGCTTAAACACTCTCTCTATCTCTCTTGCTAAACTAGAACATTGCATTGTTAGAAAACAATAATATTGATTTGGAAGGATGGATCAAATATAGAATAGGCATGCTCTTGAGCCATTTCTTGAAAACGTCTTTATTACTTAAAACATCTTTTATTTTGCCTCAAAGTGCCTTAGCTTCTATATTTACATTTTATTTGTTATCTCTCTCTCTCTCTCTCTCTCTCTCTCTCTCTCTCTCTCTCTCTCTCTCTCTCTCTCTCTCTCTCTCTCTCTCTCTCTCTCTCTCTCTCTCTCTCTCTCTCTCTCTCTCTCTCTCTCTCTCTCTCTCTCTCTCTATTTAGTATTGTTGTTCTTGCTTTGCTTATGCAATCAACAATCTAGTCTTAGTTACTTGATTTACAATGTTTGGACCCATTAGAGTAACTTGCATACTTTATGTTCTTATTCATGTTAACCCCAACCTAGTTTTTATGTCTATCTATAACTTGGTGAAATTTGATAAATTAGATAGCCCGTATAGATCTCCTATAGCCCATATAACCCTTGAGCCTTATAGCCTCTTATTGGTTTGATATAGCACCCTGCCAGACACTGGTGGTTTCATTTATATTCTTAGAGATATATTATATCATGATTAGTGGGACCTTACATATGGTTTCACATTAGTTATATCTTGTTTAGAGCTCTCTTCACTAACTCACCTCTGTTAGCTATTAGGCTTGGCTTTCAGTTGTGTTTCAACTCTTGCCATGGTTTTTTTCTCCTACTTTGGTTTTGTGTCTTTCTCCTAGTTGGTTCTACATTAGTTTTCCTTTTATATTATCTTCTATGTTTATCATGCTTCATTTCATCCATGGTCGATCTCCCACCTTTGGGATGCCAACCCTGATGCATTCAAGGTCTCATCCTTGATCTCGCCATTGAGTAAGCCACATTTACAATAGAACACCATAGGAACTAGGATCTTCCCTCGACCCAACATGGTAGTCTACACCCTCTCATGTTCAAAAGGAAACAATATTGGTAAGACTATAACCAATGGACTTGGTCTCCTTTTCACCAGTCTAAGCTTCATTCATATGAGGATGTTTTATCTCAACCTCATGCCACACTTCATTCACCCATTGAGGTGATGAGGATCTCCTTGCATAGCTAGGGTCTGAGGAGTTACATGCAATCATTAATTATTTTTATATATGTCTTAATGTGAATGAAGTACTTCCTTTTCCCCCTAGGATTTGATAGTGTGCTTCCTCTAGAAACAGAGCTTGCACCCACTCAGTGTCAAGTGCCTCAACTAGTTTTTACATGAGTTCCCCACCTATTTCTTGGTTGAAAAATCTTGAGATAGAACACCCTCATATCTATGTTATGGATCATAGGTATTCTAACTTGATGAGGTATCCCTAGCCTAGGGGTTCTTCCAATCCTCCTAGTCCTTCTTTTAGAGTTTTTGATGAGCATGTTGATTTTGATCACCACTTACAGACTAGAGATCTATGGGATGTGTATCAAGAGCATCAATAACCACTAGTTAACCCTAATGTGATGGCACATGAATAACACCATGTATATCTTGGTCATCACGACCATTTTCATGAGTATTCCATGTCTTCCCATCATCCCTATGGGGACCGTCACACTTCTTTTGGTTGGTATCTACCCCATGAAAGAGATGATTTCCATCATGAGTGTCATCCCTATCAAGAGTCTCCTTGGTGTCATCTCCCTTATGGTCATGGTAATGCCTATAAGCATAGGCAACATCATCACCATCATGAACCCCCTATTATATTTCATCACCATCCTACTATTAACCATGCTTATGAGGATCTCTATTAGAAACCTCTAGCCCTTGGGTGTGTGTTATTCCCCTTCCTACTCCTATCCTTGAAATACCCAAGTTTAATGGGACACAGGACTCCAGTTCCATAGAGCATATCATGACATTCATGATGGCATGTATGGATTGGGAATAGGATGAAGGCATGATGTTAAATCTCTTCACCCATTTTCTATGAGTTGAAGCTCTTGTTGGTTTTATAGTCTACCACTAGATTCTCTATTCATTTTCAATCTCCTTCTAGATGAATTCCTCTAGTATTTTTATATTTCTAGACCCTTTAACCTCAGCATCCTATCACTCACTTCCATGGGACAAGCCAAGGGTGAGTCAAAATTTGGTTTTGTGCATAGATGGTGCTTAATTGTTCATACATATAGGACTAGGTTCTTGGATGACTAAATTTATGATATGCTCACATGAGTATCGAGGTAGGAGGTTCACCTTAGGGTCTTTAAGGGTGAACCTACCTCTTATGATGAAGCTATTAATGAGTGTCTAAAGATCAAAGTGTTTGAGGTGCGTGAAGACATGCATCCTATCCCTTCCCAAAACTCATCCTTTTCACATGATTACAAGTACAATGTGACCAATGATGGTGTCACTGATTCTCCTCCATAGAAGAAGGAAAAAAAGGACAGTCATGAGGTGAATTCTTTGAGAAAAAACCATCTAAAAAGAAGGTTTTTGAATCAAGAATTAAAAAAAAATAGATGGTTCTTCTTTATGACCCTATCAAGTTTTATAATTTCCATTAGATGAGGGGGCATGGTGATGTTAATTGTGTAGCCCAAAAGTCTAGTGCACAAGCCTCACCTTTGTCTTAGAGTTCTCCTCTTATGGAACCCAATCACAGGTTGAATGTGTTAAAAGAGTCTCTACCTAACCACAACATTCCCCTTCTTACTCTTCCAACTCTTCTAACTCGTCTTCTTAGGCTGACCCAAGAAGGAAATCTAAATGTGAGAGTATCAAGGTTGTTATTGCTATCGACATAGCCTCTACTAGGTACGAGTGCTTTGTCAACACACACTATGATTGAGTCACTAACCTTGTTGGAGATACTAAAGGTGTTAGGCCCCTTATCCACCCCATAACGGTAGGAAATCCTAAGGTTATATTTGACTTTAGGCATAACATTCCTCTCCAGGCTAGACAACATCCTTGTTCCATCATAGAGGAGTTATAGGGCCTCTCATTTGGGATCTCCATTTTCCATCTTGGATGAGCTTGGTCTCTCTTATGAGGCTTTGCTATGTGATGATGTCAAAGTGTTGTTTAAATTTGATGAACATGATCATCCTCATCCTCGTATCCTATCTTTTGACCCAACCTCTTTGCCAGACACCTTAGTTATTATAAAGAGGGCTCATTTCCCTCTCTACATCAAGACTTCTGTTGATGATTTTTGCATCAAATGATGTATTATTGATGAAGGATATCTATTGAATATCATGCCCTTATGTGTATTAAATGAGATTAGGATCAATTGAAAGAAGCTCTCTAATTCTCACCATAACTATGTCAATTTCAATAGTGACATGGTTATGCCAGTGGGGAATGTGTAGATCCAGGTCAAGTTTGGCCCTAAGATAGTCAGAATCGAATTCTATGTGTTAGACCTTGATCTTTCATTAAACATGATTCTTGGCCATCTTTGGACTGCTATCATGTAGGCCATCATGTTAACCATGTTTCACATGGTGCAATTTGTGCATGACGGTGGGGTTCACACCTTGGAAGCTAACCTAAATCCCTGGGTATTTATCTACATAAAGACAAAGCCCTTAGGTCAATTTTTGGTTATATCCTTATGAGGATTTATAGATTGTCATACACACCCTATTTTTGAGTCTCAATTCCTCGAGGATGAAAATTTTGATCTGATTGAGTATTGATCAACATTCATTTCTTCATATTCTAGCACATGTCAGTTGAATCCTTCTTCTGCTCTATGACACTAGGTCAGCCCATATCTTTTTGGATATCTCTTCTAGGATATCTCTCTAGATGTTGAGCTCCCCCTATGTTATAATTTTCCCATCGAATTATAGGCTCTCTCCATGCATCTCCTGCTAAGACCACTAGAGTGGTTGAGTTTGATCTCAAGTGTTATTTCATTCATGTTACAACATGTAACCTATTAAAGGAGGGAAAGGATTACACTAAGCTCATGATGGTTTCTATAAGTATCATTATCCCCTTGATTTCCTTGGTTTAGATATTTCTCTCAAAAATGGACCAACCCCTGGCCTTCTTATGGTGAATGTCTTAGCAATTGAACCTGAAGTGTTAGATGAGTTTTTCCCTCTTGTGCTTGAGTGTTTCAAATAAGGTAACTCTATGGATGTTGAAGGATCTATAGATATAAACCTTGGCACTTTAATAAGGCCTAAGATCATCAAGATTAGTGTTAGCCTTGCTCCTAAGGAATGAGATGTTTTGGTTTCCTTCTTGCATGAAATTTTAGACATATTCACTTTGGAATACACTGATATCAAGGACATAATTCCTAACATAGTCATCCATAACCTCATTATGGATTAAAAACTAGCCCATTCACCAAAAGTAATGGAACTTAGATCTTAAATACTCCTAGTTGGTCAAAGTAGAGATCAAGAAACTCATCCAAGTTAGATTTATCCAATTTATTAACTATCCTTGATACATTTATGACATTGTTCCCATTCTCAAAAAGATTGGGGTTATTTAGATTTGCATCTACTTCTGGGATCTCAATATCGCCTTCCCAATGGACAAATTTCTTACTTCTTTAATAGACTATATTATTGATTCCACCATTGGTTTTGAGATCATGTCCCTCATGGATGGTTTCTCTAGGTAAAACCAAGTCTAGATTACACCTGAAGACCAACACAAGATGATGTTCACTACCCCATGGGGTACCTTATGATACATCATCATGCCTTTTGGTCTAAAGAATGCTAGATCTATGTATCATTGTGTCATGATCCACATTTTCCATGACCTTATCCACAAGATAGTTAAGTTCTATGTTGATGATCTCCTTAGTAAATCATACAAGTAGGATGAGCATGTGTGAGACCTCAGAATCATCTTTAACATCTCTGAGAGTATCACATCAGTCTTAACCTCAAAAAGTGCATTTTGGGCATTTTAACTAGAAATATTCTCAACTTTTGCATCTCATATAGGGAAATTAAAGTGGATCCCAATAATATCAAATCAATCTTTGATATGCCTCCCCTACATAACCTCATCTAGTTGTAGTCCTTCCTAGGAAGACTCAACTTTCTCAGACATTTCCTTGAGGAGTATGCTCAAAAATCCATACCCCTCACACATCTCTTACATTATGACACTCCATTCTTATGGTCTACTAAATTCCAAGTGGATTTCAAGAATTGAAATGTCTACTCATAATCCTCCCATCCTGATGGTACCTATTGAGGGGTGTGAGTTCATCTTACACACCTCTATCATTGATCTTTCCATCAAGGGCATGTTGTGCCAAAAACATGACACTTTCAAAGAGAGAGTTATTTAATACATCTTTCATACCCTAGTTGGCCCTAAAATCAACTATTCTCTTGTTGTGCATCGATGTCTCTCTCTCATCTTCACCATGAAGAAGTTACGACATTATATGTTAGGCCAGACTACCAATGTGATTGTCTAGTCTAATCCACTTCACTACTTGCTCAACAAGACACATCTTGCTAGTAAGACTATGTGGTGGATCATGATTCTTCAAGATTTTTAATTCTACATCACTAACCAAAAGTCCACCAAGGGCTTGGCTATGGCTGACCAACTCATAGAGTGCCCATTACCCAACCCTAGTGTTGAACTGGTTGATGATGCCTTTCTAGATGAGATGGTTTACTCGGTCGATCATGTTAAGGTCTTTGAGTGTGATTGGTATCAAGACATTATCCATTACCTTAGAGACCAGTCTTATCCCACCACTATGTCTTCACAAGAATGATATTAGATCTATAAGCTCATTGTTTTCTATTCATAGTTGGTGACATCTTATTTAAGATGGATCTTGATGGTGTGTTGATGCAGTGCCTCACCCCTGAGGACATCCCTCTCATTTTTGAGGAGTATCATGGGAGCATTTATGGTGGCCACCCAAGAGGGAAAGATACTAAACATATTATTAGGATGGGATACTACTAGCCTACTCTTTTTAAGGACATAGTCTAGTATGCTCAAAAGTATAAGATGTGTCAATTCATAGAAGATGCTATCAATGCCCTGACTGACCTCTTACACTTTATTTTGACTAGTTGGACCTTCTTGGTTTGGGATCTCAACTTAATTGATGAGTTTAAACCCACATTTTCTAATTAGCATCACTATTTCATCACCACTACTGACTATTTTATGAAGTAGGTTAAGGCCATGCCTTTTAGACATATGTGTGAAAAGACCATCATCAAGTTCATCTTGAACCAAATTATTTGTAGGTTCAAGGTTCCCACTACAATTATGGTTGAAAATGGCCTGAGTTTCCAAAGCCCCAATATGTGTGAGCTCATTGAGCACTTTGGGTTCAAGCTTTGTTTCTCCTCTACCCATTACCTCCAGGGAAATGGGAAAGCAAAGTCTTCAAAAAAAAATTGAATAAGATGCTTCTTTGCATTGCCCAGTCTAAGAGAGACTGGAATCTCATGCTCTATCTTTCTCTTTGGGCCTATCAGACTAGATTTCAAATGGTAATGGGGGAAACCTCATACTCTTTTATGTATGGGTCCAAGGTTATTCTTCCCTTCGAGGTCTTAATCTATTCATTGTGGGTTAATACATTCAATTTTCTTTTTGATGAAGAATAATGTACCGCTCACCTCATCAAGCTTGAGAAATTAGATGAGCAATGCCTAGTCACTCTTGAGTATAACCATGCTTACCAATACCATCAACATGACTAATTTGAGAAATCGGTGCACCCTCATAAGTTTAAGGTAGGTGATATGGTCCTTATTTTTGATAAAGAACACCTTAAGAAGGGAAAATTCACATATAAGTGGTTTGGCCCTTTTTTATCATCACCTCTCTAAAAAATGGGGCTTTTCATCTCTTGACCCTCAAAGGCAAACCCTTATGTCACCTGATCAATGGGTTCTACCTTAAGACATTTCATGTCTAGGGCTTGTGTGACCCTCCAAGAAAGTCACCTATGGTGGTAAGGCAAGCCTTTCCTCTCTTTTATCAACACTAAAATCTGTGTCACTAGTATATGTGTGTGTACATGGGTTCTTTATTAGTAGTTTTTACTATCTAATCACATGTATCTAGTAGTCTATATTAGATGAAGCATGCACATCACATAAACAATCATAAACATACATATGATAATAATGAAAAAACCAATGTATATATCATAAAAAATACATGTTTTTCTCTATATACATCACATAGACTCATAGTCCCCAAAATCTACCACATGCATGGCTACATATGCATACCCCATCATCCTATGACTGGATGATATCTATGATAGTCATGCTCTAAGTGGAGATATCAATCTTTACCTCTCAACTAGTCAAACTACAGTCTCCTCCAGTGTAACCATCTGGTCTACCCTCATTCTAGGTGCCTTAGCTCCTCTAGTTTTCTCTAAAGCTAGCTCAACCCACAACCGATCAATCTCAACCTCTATTTTCACTAGTCATGCCTCTATCTCTTCTATAGCCACCCTATGGTTTACCATACATGCCTCTTAACATGCTAACTCAACCTTTATCTATGGAATCCTATGTCATGCCCTTGTTATCTTGAGTGAGGCTCATGTACCCACCCACCAGAACTAAGTATGTGGCTTTAACCCCATTGGTAGATGTGGTACCCACTCCATCAATGGTGTCCCCACCACATCAAGGAATAGATCCCTCATTATTAGGTCCACCTAGGGTCCAATATAGGTAGGCTAGTTTCTTGTACACACACACATAGCACATATGTTTGTCACATATTAGCTCTTGTTAAAGATGAGTACCAAGATGAAGTGATATATAAAAAATACACTTGTCTTACCTGGTAGTGATGATGGCCTCTAAATCCCTCCTATAGGTCATTCTCCTCCTAGTGGTGGTCCTCATCATGGTGGCCTCTCTCTACTATTTCCCCTTTCAATCTACCTTAGCTACCTACAGAGCTCAGTCCCAATTGTCTTGGGTTGTTCCTATTTCCCTCACCCCACCAAAGCATGTCTCCCTAGATGATGGTATAATCCCTATGTACCTCAAATCTCCTCCCATCCCAAGTAGGGATCTACCTTAGTATCCTTTGGCCATGCTATAGACCTATATGGATCTCATATGTAGCTCAATAATACATCTAGATTTAAGGTGGTTTACATGGGCCCCACTTTATCTACAAATGATGCAACCAATATTGTGCCCTCCTCTAGTGTAGTGTATGTCTCACTACCATATGGTATCCTTAGCCATGTTAGTGGGAGCCTCTCATAGGCCCAAGACATGAGTAGACTAGGTTGTGTCAATCCACCTGACCCTATGCACTGAATGTGATCTATTTACTGGTACAATATATCTAGGATATACTAGCCCAAGGTAAATCTCTATCCTCCCTTAGCACATTAGACAACTCATATCTATGAGAGTGGTATTTTTCATGTACTCTATCCAACATAGAGCCTCCTAACCATAGTCCCTACTATCACTATCCAGAGAGTGGGTACTCCTGATGAAAACTATGTGATTTGCAATTCATGGTTGTTTCATTCCAAGTGGGGTCTCACCAAGTAGAGATTTTATATTACTATGTCCTTATCGGTGGTAGATCTATATCTCTGCCCATCATCTCTACCTATAGAGTTGGTAGACATCCTCAATACTAATTATGGCCTCAAGCTTGGGCCCCAACTAGAACACACGCCTCTCGAGTACCCATGCAATCACCAATGCATTCACTAGGTCTCTAGGGTAACATAATAAGGGCATGCATACTAGCCACCAAAGTCATACACTCTATAGGTGATCCTGGTCCTTCACTGGTAGAACATTTTCATCCTCAGCCAACCATGCTAGAACTCTCTCCTGGTTAGTCACCTCACATGGCCCATCTCATTGTGTTGGCCTCTCTCTCACCTATAAAGGTCTTCCCTCCTCTAGTAGGCTAACTCCTTTGTGTGTTTGCATAATCAAGAGAACAAGAAAATGTATTAGTCTATTGGCTAGAAAATGAGTAAGAGTAAGTTAAAAACTATCTTTTATCTATCTCTCTTTTTTCTCTCTCGCCCTCTTCTAGCCCCTTTCGAGACCTACTGGACTCTATCAGGCTTCTTTGGGGCCTATTTTGAGGCCTTTCAACCTAAATCCATGGATTTGTGGGAAAATCCATGGCTTGGGTAAGCCAAGACACAAATTTTTCCTACCCAAGTCATGGCCTACATTGAGACACCCTGGGGAGCCCCATGACTTGCTCTATAGATCTCCATTTGGACCCCTATTTGTCCCAATTTCTCCATCTTACCAAGTCCATAATTATGACTTCTCATTTCACCTGATTCATCAAATTAATCATCCAAAATGAGATAAAATGTGTTTAGAGCCTCCTAAAACCCACAAAAATAAATAAATTTGAAAAAAATCATTCATATGACTTACCCAGACCATCCTGTGCATCTCTGATGCTCTCCCATGTCCTCGTTTACTTTGCTTGGGCTTTGGTTGCTCGTGGGCTCTCCTATGGCACTCTCGGAGTGAGAATAATAGTGAAAGTGAAATTTTTTCTCTCTTTTTTCCTCTTTTTATCCCCTTTTTCTTGCTTTTTGTGGGCCCTTTTTGGGTGTTTTACCCATTTTTTCATTTAAGACCATGAAACATTTGGTTTAGAGGTTTTGGCACATTTTAAGCACATTCATAGCCTTTGGTTTTTAATTTGAATATTCTTTGGGCCTGTTCTAGGCTTTTTTTAGTTCTTAGGACCCCTTTTATGTTGGGGATCAACCAACAATGGATTACACTTGTGAAAGCAATGAATGCCAGAAATAAATCAGATAGATAAGTAACTGAAATGATAAATAGCACAGAACAAGATATACAAGAAAACACCCTGAAAACTTGTATTAAAAACTCTTTACAATAGGAATACAAATGAAGAACTTTGTTCTTCCACACCTCTCTCAGATGCACACAAGATCTCTCACTAGATCTCTATTCCTCAAGAGCTCTCTCTCAAGTACTGTCCTTCAAACATTCACAATGTTCTACTCTTACAGTTCAACTCTCATACACTAGCTTAGAAGATCTCTCCTACATATAGAAATAGGAAACTTGAGCATGCTCTTACAACAAACAGTTAAGCCTCTTCAACAAGGGCTCTAAAAATAATATTGCTAACAATAGAGACACGAGCTTGAGTCTACAACTCAAACTCATCATGCAAACACTAGCTTCTGTCCTCGGAAATCGCTTTCCTGGACACACAGGTAACCGACGTTGGTTCCTGCCTATTCGCCTGTGACCGTCGCCGGCCGACCATACTGCCGACGTCGGCGCCTCTGTAACTGCAACTGATCGACGCCGGTCGCTCCTGACCGTCACCGGCGTCTGTGTAGACCCGAACCTATTTGAGTTTGCTCCTTGGTGAAGCTTTTAGCTCCACACACCTAACAATCTCCCACTTGGAGATAAACCAGCTGCACCAGTACCTGTACAGCAATATCTTCTAGCTCCTCCATCTTCAACTCAATCATGAAGACCAATAGAAGTTGAATGAAGATTCAACTTCTCCTTAGTAACCAGCTTTGTTAGCATATCAGTAGGATTCTTGTCTGTATGGATCTTCTCCAGCTTCAACTCACCATCTTCCAATACCTGCCGTATGAAGTGGTACCTTAGCTGTATGTGCTTGGTTCTAGAATGAAAAGCTGAGTTCTTAGCCAAATGGATTTCACTCTGACTGTCACTATGCAATCTGCAACTCCCATGCTCCCTTTCAAGCTCTTCCATGAACCGTGTCATCCATATCATCTCCTTGCTAGCTTTTGTAGCTGCAATGTACTCTGCTTCTGTAGTTGACAAGGCTACAACCTTCTGCAACTTAGATATCCAACTAACCGCTGTTCCACCTATAGTAAAAACATAACCTGTGGTGCTCCTCCTGCCATCCAAATCTCCTGCCATATCTGAATCTACATAGCCATGTAGAGAAGTATCTGAACCTCCATAGCATAAGTGTCTATTGCTGGTTCCTCTCAGATATCTAAGGATCCATTGTACTGCTTTCCAATGTTCCTTTCCTGGATTGGCCATATACCTGCTTACTACTCCCACTGCTTGGGCAATATCTGGTCTAGTACACACCATTGCATACATCAAACTTCCTACCGCGGAAGAATATGGAACCTTACTCATGTACTCTACCTCATCATGTGAATTGGGACATTGTTCTTTACTTAACTTGAAATGTCCAGCCAAAGGTGTGCTTACCGGTTTAGCATCTTGCATATTGAACCGTTTCAACACCTTGTCCACATAATCTTCTTGAGACAATATCAATCTATGATTTTCTCTATCTCTCTTAATGCTCATGCCAAGGATTTTCTTTGCTGCTCCCAAATCCTTCATAGCAAACGTTTGAGCTAATTTTACCTTAAGCTCTGAGATATCTTGCATGTGAGACCCTGCAACCAGCATGTCATCTACATACAACAATAGAATAATATATCTACCATTATCAAATCTCTTAAAATATACACAATGGTCTGATTGACACCTACTGTAGCCATGCTCAGTCATAAATCTATCAAATTTTAAGTACCATTGCCTAGGAGCTTGCTTGAGGCCATACAAGCTTTTCTTTAACCTGCACACTAGTTTCTCCTTACCCTTGACCTCAAAACCTTCTGGTTGTTCCATGTAAATTTCCTCATCCAAATCTCCATGAAGAAATGCTGTCTTAACATCTAGCTGCTCAAGATGCAAATCCTCAAAAGCAACCAAAGACAATACAACCCTTATAGAAGTCATCTTAACAACAGGAGAAAAAATCTCACCAAAGTCAATACCTGGCTTTTGTGTAAATCCTTTCACAACCAATCTGGCCTTATACCTCATCTGTCCATCCTCACCTTCCTTCAACCTGTAAGTCCATCTGTTCTTTAGTGTTCTCTTACCAGCTGGCAATTCAACCAAATCCCATGTTTGGTTCTCCCTTAAGGACTCCATCTCCTCAACCATGCCACGCTCCCACTTACTCCTGGACTCCACCTGTAAAGCTTCTTCAAAACTTTCTGGTTCTCCACCATCGGTTAGCAATAAATAATATAAAGAAGGAGAATATCTAATTGGAGGCTTACTTACCCTTTCAGACCTCCTGATTGGTGTCTTGGACTCGTTTTCCACAATCTGTCCACCCAAATTTTCTGACAGTGACCGACCTCGGCCACCTGTAGACCTGTTACTGGCCGACGCCGGTTCTTCCTGGCTGACACCGGTGCCTGGTCTGCCGACGTCGGTCTCTGTATGACCAACATCGGTTTCTGTACTACTGACGCCAGTTCCAAACCTGTCGACGTCGGTCTCTGTGTTTTCCTGTAAGTGATTATTTATTTTTCCCGTGAGCTCATTTTGGACCATAACTTCGTCCAACTCATTATTGCTCTGCCCAGCTTGATCTAGCTTCCTTATCTGATCACTGTACATCACTCTTTCATTGAAAACAACATCACGGCTCCTAATTACCTTGTTAGTTCCTAGATTCCAAAATCTGAAACCAAAATCATCTGAGCCATAGCCTATAAACATGCACCTCATAGACTTAGGGTCAAGCTTCTTTCTATTTTCCTTATCTATGTGCACAAAGGCTTCACAACCAAAAACTTTGAGATATGAGAGATCTACCTTTTTACCTGTCCATGCCTCTTCTGGAATTCCACCATCCAGCGCTGTAGAGGGTCCTCTGTTGATCAGGTACACTACGGTGTCAACTGCTTCTGCCCAAAACTCTAAGGGCAACCCTGCATGCAATCTCATACATCTTGCACGCTCCATGATAGTTCTGTTCATCCTCTCAGCAATACCATTCTACTGAGGTGTCCTTGGAACCGTCCTTTGCCTACGGATCCCATTTATGTAACAATACAATTTGAACTTAAGACTGCAGAACTCACCACCATTATCAGATCTCAAGCACTTTAATCTTTTGTCTGTTTCATTCTCAACCATGGCTTTCCAAATCTTGAAAGTCTCAAAAACATCAGATTTCTTTTTAATACAGTAGATCCATACCTTTCTTGTGGCGTCATCTATGAATGTAACATAGTACTGTGATCCGCCAATAGAGGCTACCTGAGCCGGTCCCCACACGTCTGTGTGAACAAGCTGCAACTTCTGCCTTTTCTTAGTAGACCCAGTCTTTAGAAAACTAACCCTTTTCTGTTTTCCAAATATACAATGCTCACAAAATTCTAGATCCATACTTTTCAAATCTGAAAGCATACCTTTAGACTTAAGGATTGACATCCCCTTCTCACTCATGTGGCCAAGCCTTGAGTGCCACAATTTAGCATCCACATCTAAAGTAGATAAAACTGAAGGAGATTTGTTAGTAACACAATTACACAAATAGAGAGTACCTTCTCTCTTACCTCTGGCCATAACAAGTGCACCCTTGGTCACCTTCCAAGAATCTGCTGTGAGAGTTACTGTACAACCCTCATCACCTAGCTTACCTGCAGAAATCAAATTTCTCTTCAAACTAGGAACATGCATCACATCCCTCAACACCCATGTGTTGCCATTCTGCATCTTTAGCTGCACTTTACCTTTGCCAATAATCTTACAAGGCTCATCATCCCCTAAGTACACTATTCCAAAGTCTCCATGGACATAGTCACTGAAATATTCTCTGTTAGGGGTAGCATGGAAAGATGCACCAGAATCTAATACCCAAGATTCTATATTATTATGCAAAGAGAAAATAAGAGCATCCTGTGCAATACCTGCAACCTTTGTCTCTTCCTTCCTTCGTGTTGATTGTCCTCCTTAGGCTTTGACCAGC
>JARHVA010001371.1:0-167500 GCA_037957365.1 Torreya grandis
TAGGCCACATTTGACTTTTGATACTATACCAAGATTTGAACCTAGATGGTGCTTAAAACAACCAAGTCACTTTACCAACTCACCCACATCTCATTGGTATATGTTTTGAATTATTATGTTTAATTTTTTAGATTAAATGCAAGTCTTTAAGACTTTGTTATAGTGGCACATAGTGTAGCTGCTAGTAGGGAAAAACTCATAGTGAAATCCATAGGTTTTAATATTTTTAAATATATGAATAAATCTCATATTAATGCCCCTAAATAAATGAGTGAGATGGATTTCACTTAATTAGTGTCACCAATATGCAAATATGGTGTAATCTAATTGAATGATGTGTATTAAATTGATTGATCATCAAGGTAAAATAACTATAAAAAAATTGGCCAAAGTAGAGTTTATGGTTAAACATTGTCATTTCATCTATTTGATTTAGTTTACATGTTTTATATGATATCATTTTAGTATAGGGTTCTTATGATATGTTTTATGTAATAGTTATCATTATAACACATAGATTCTAGTTATCACTCTTGATTCTTGCACCATCATTATCTACACGTCTATGAAGGGAGGGCCATTCCCTATTTGGGATATTGTGTGGGGGATCGATAGTTCATGGTTGGTTTGGAAAAACACTCAGATGATTCTCTTCCTCCCCATAGTAGTATTTCACTAGAGACTCCTCTCATGATTACTTATGGTTGTTTTAAGTTTGATTAGACTTTCATGCTCTATGGAGAATTGTATAATTTTAAATTATTATTAAACCATGTTTTAGGTTGAAACTATATTATTTTTTTATATTTAACCATTAAAGAAGTTGGATATAATATTTTATCAATGGTTTTTGAATTTTTAAATCAATTATTATGAGTTAAAAACATTATTCATTTTGATAATCAGAATTTTACTTGATCTTGTGATCATTAGCTAAATATGTTAGCTCTATACCTTGCATATGGTTAACTTAAACTAGTGTATTTAGTTAAAGATCGCTATGTCATGGTTTCATTATGATGGAATCTATAAATTGAATTAGTGTAAATTTTTAAAAACATTTCCTTATTCTAGTAAAACCTAGTAGGGTTGTTACATTATGGTATCAAAACTGAGGATCAATCTATAGGACTTAATGAATACACTAATACAGTATATTCTCATATTAGCCAAAAAGAATATGTGTTTAGGGTAGACCTATAGGTGATCTCAATTCAATCACTAACACTCCATTAGATCCAAATCAATTGGCCATTGACCAAGCTTTGAAGTTGGATTAGATCCTCACAGCCATGTACAAAATTTGGGATCAGATCATGGCCTTAAAATAGGAAGTGCATGGACATGTTGAGAATAATAATCAAGAATAACCTGAGGAGCATCTTGCTAAGTAGTAAAATCCTCAAGAGTATAGGCATGAGGACATTTCATAAGATGTGAGATCTCAAGTAAATAAAAGGTTGGCACAAGATATGAAAAGGGTGAATTCACCAAAGTTCAATAGAACTATTTTAGGATATAAGGCTAAAACATGGCTAACAAAGATGGAGAAGTATTTTGAGATTTAAAATTACTTTGAAGTCACTAAGGTAGTATAGTCATTAAGGTAGTATAGGGAGCATATCAGATTACTATATAATCAGTAATATGGTGGGAAAATGAGAAGCTCGAGATGAACCTCGACTCTACCAACACCACCTGGGAATAGTTTGTGACATTATTTATGTCACACTAGCTTTTTTATCTATATTTTGATTAGAAGTTGATAGATTTTTAGAGCCTTGATAAAGGAGACCTTTTTGTGAATGAATACTAGGATTAATTCACTAAACTCCTAAAGTATGTCCCTCAGTATCAGGTAATTAAGATATTTAACATTAATAAGTTCACTATAGGATTAAACGCCCAAATTAGTTATGGCTTGGATGTGCATGGGCCATCTATCAAAGATCAAGTCTTCAAAAAGGTAGTTAAGTAGGAGTAAAAGTTTAAATCTCTTTCTTAGGTTAGAGATAAATTTAAGAATAAGTTTGGAAGTCCTAATATGACTTTAAAAAATAAGAATTATAAGAGGAAGTGGAGACTCTAAAAACTAGTTTAAGAACTAGAATGCTAATTTTAACAATAGATTATGAAATAATAAACTTGTAAATGGTTTAAAGGTAGGTTTTAAGGGGAACTAATAGTCAAATAGGATAGTACCACCTGGAGGATGCTTCATCTATGGAGGTGATCATTATGCTAGAGAGTATACTTGAGGTAAATAAGATAACAAGAACAACAATTCTACTTCACAATAGGGAATTTTTAAGTAGAGGATCATGTAGCTATTGAAAATCATTAAGTTGAGTTCCAAGCTTCTCTTATTGAATTGATAGGTATTTTGTTTAATCATCCAATTTAAATTTTGATTGACACTGGGGATACTAAATGTTTTATTGCTCCTAGAATGTTTAATAAGTTGTCTAGAAAAGTTAGGATTATGTCAAATGCAAGGTCAGTACAATATGGGAATGAATCAAAGGTTAAGTTTGATAAGTGTATAGTGGAATATAATATTAGGTTACTTAAATTCACTAAAATAGTGGATCTACATGTTGTAATTCTAGGGTCATATGATGTAATCTTAGGAATAAATTGGCTTGTTAATCATTAAGTTAAGGTTGATTGCTATCTCGAGAAGGTAGAGTGTCAAGATGGTTTTGGAAATTTGACACAGTTTTAGGGTGAGAAAAGAGAGTCGAATCTTAGGCAAATTTCTACAATTCAACTCAAGAAGGCTCAGAGAAAATAATGCCAGGAATTTATTGTTAAAATAAATAAGATGGAGGAATCTATGGACCTGTCCATTGAGGATTATCCTTTTATCAAGAACTTTTAGGAATGTGTTTATATAGGAATTATTAGGATTACCACCAAAACATGAGTTTGATTTCTTGATTGACATAATGCCTAGATCTGAATCATAATTTAAGGCATTTTACAGGATGACAACTATAGAATTGGTTGAGTTGAAAGCTCAACTTTAGGATTTGTTATCCAAATGGTTTATTTGACTAAGTGTGTCATCGTATGGTACACTAGTGGTGTTCATTAAGAATAAGGATGGTATTATTCACATGTGTATTGATTACATGATGTTAAACAAGGTGACAATCAATAATAGGTATCCATTATCTCGTATTGATAGATTTCTATGATCAGATGTGAGGGCCAATAGTTTTCTCTAAGATTGATCTTCAAGTAGGGTATTATCAGTTGAGAATACAAGCTAAGTATATTCCCAAAATAAAATTTAAAACCCAATATGGCTACTATGAATTTATAGTGTTTTCTCTCAAGTTAACAAATGTTCTGGTAGCATTTATGAATCTCATGAATAGTGTGTTTAGGGATTATTTGGATCATATTATGTTATTTTTTATGGATGATATCCTCATTTATTATAAGAATGAGGGAGAACATCTTTAGCATCTAGAACTAGTTTTGTAGTGGTTACAAGAGCATAATTTGTATGGTAAGTCATCCAAATATGCATTTTTCTAGAGGAAAGTGCAATATTTGGGACACTTTATCTCTATAGATAGGATTTCAGTTGATATAGTGAAGATAAGAGCCATAATGGAATGGCCAACACTTAAAAACTAGCATGAAGTGAGAAGTTTTATGGGATTAGTAGGTTATTACAAGAAATTTGTTCCAGATTTCTCAAAGATGGCTAACCCAATTACCTCTCTTCATCAAAAGAATCAAAATTTTGTTTTGTCAAACAAGTGTAAAAAAGCCTACTAGGAGCTAAAAAGGAGGCTTACTTCTACACTTGTTCTAAAAGTTATCAATCCTAATGGTTAATTCTTAGTACTCACTGATGCATCTAGGGATGAAATTGAAGGAATTTTTTATGAAATATGGTTTAATTATAACATATGAGTCCAAGAAATGTAAGCCTTATGAGGTTAATTATGCCCCTCATAATATATAAATTACTACAATAGTGTATGCCTTGTAAGTTTGAAGGAATTGTCTATTGGGGAAACCATTTGAGCTCAAGAATGACAATTTGGGACTCAAGTAATATTTACCCAATTGAACATGAATGCATATCAGAGATGTTAGTTATAATTATTATATGATTACAATTTTGATATTAACTATATCAAGGGTAAGGAAAATAGATTTTTAGATGCCCTAAGTCATAGAAGGTACATAACATCCTTAACTACTATTAGGAGTAATTTCCATGATCAGGTAATTAAATTCTCCCCTAGAGATAAATTCTATGAGCAGGTTAAGAAAGCATTATTAGAGGATGCTCAAAACCCTAAGTTTAAAGGATTAAAGTGGGATAATGATGGTATTTTGGGGTACAATGGTAGGATGTATGTACCTAATTGAAATAATTTGAGGAGTATGGTGAAATTGCATAATGCCCCTTATTTAGGTCATATTGGAGCAACTAAGCTCATGGTTGAGCTCAGAACTCTCTATTTCTAGAAAAGAATTAAAAATGATGCAGTGAATTTTATATCTCATTATTTAAAATGTTAACATGTGAAGGCTAAACACATGCATCCAGTAGATTGTTATATCCCCATGATATACCAAAATGGATATGATAGGTAATTAATATAGACTTTGTCCAAGGTTTGTTGTTATCATAGAAACATCATGATATGATCTTGGTGGTAGCTAACAAACTAACCAAGGTAGCTCACCTCATACCAAGTAATTTGATTGATGATGCACCAATGCTTGCTAAGAGATTTATGAAAGAGGTTTACTAATTGCATGTATTTCTAGAAAATATTATTTTTTATCAAGATCTGATAATGATTTTTAGATTTTAATTGATTTTAAATTCAGCTCTGTGCATGCAGTTGAATTTTAGTACTACATATCACCTAGAAATATATGGAAAAATAGAAATATTTAACCAAGTTTTAAAATATATTTTTGAATTCATTACATGGATTAGAAATACAAGTGGGAGGAGTATCTTCCATTGGTTGATTTCACCTATAATAGATCATACCAATAAGTGTTGAAAATAGCTCTGTTTGAGGAATTATATGGGATAAGGTATAAAACACCAATCAGTCGGGACAAGTTAAAAGACAAATTAGTAGTTGGACCAAAAATTCTTATGGATATGGAAGACCAAGTTAGAATAATTAGGCAAATATTGGCTGAGGCCAATTATAGATAGAAAATTTATGTTGATCTTAAAAGAATGCTAAAGAATTTTTCTATTACTGATAAATTATTTGTGTAGGTTAAAGCTCAAACAATCTTGACTAAGTTGGGTAAATTAGCAAAGCTTTCACCAAGATATGTGGGACTCTTTGAGGTTTTAGAAGTGATCAATCCTATAACATATAGGCTTGATTTTCCACCACCTCCAGCTCTCTTGCATAATATTTTCCATGTGTTCTATATTAAAAAGGATGTTGTTTATACTTTTCATGTTTTGTATTAGAATGTTTTTCAAGTTCTATATCCCAGGGTGGTCACAATAAAACTAGTCAAAATAAATGACACTCACAAACTTAGTTTACATAATAGAGAACTATCACAGTGCAAGGTCTAGTGGAACTAATATTCTAAAAATGGTACCACTTAGGAGGATTTTGATGAGTTTTATAGGTTTTTTCCACATTTGTTTACTTAATATATTTTCTAGATATTATTTAATTTTATGTTGAATAATGTTTAATTTTATAACTATTATTGGAATAAGTGTCATCAAGAGAATGACCAGCTTTAGGGTGGAAGAATGTTACATCATGATTCCTCTCTAGACTTGATAACCTATTGATTGGTGTATTTTATAGTTATTGATTAGCTAATTAATATTTTGATAATAGTGAATTTATATATTAATGTATGGATAGTTATATGTTTCTTAGTTACATGATCCTTAACTTGTTGAGTTAATTATACTTATATGTTATGTACATAATGATCATGATAATTTAGTTAATTATAGTAGTATATTATGTATTTTATCTTGATTTAAGTTAATTACATTTATAATTACAAGGTGGATGCAAGATAGATTCTATCCCTCAAACTATGATGGAGGGAGAGCATCATCAGAGATCATGGAGTAGATGGAGGTAGTTTGGGGGATGATAGAGTGAAAATTGGAAACCCTACACACACCACAAATAATAGAATCTATTTTTCATTCATTATTTATTTTGAATAGATTGTGATTGCTTTTAGTTTTTATTATGTTTTTTATATTTGAATATGTTTCTTTTGCATATGGGTATCATACTCCAATCTGGTTGTGTGTTTTTGATTGTAAGGTTGAAACTCGTATATGTTGTCTTACTTAACTTACCTCATGTAATTATGTTGTCATAACTTGTGCTTTGGGATCTTTGATTTTCCTTGTTGGTGTCCTTGAGATGTGTGCAAATATTTATTTAAATTTTATTTCCTTTCTTGAATGATTATAGACTATGTGAGTGTGGGGCATGTGTTTTATAGCAAATACATTACTGTAAAGAATAAGGGGACTTAATTGTTTTGTGGGTTAGTTGATTGTTAATTTGACTAGTTATCAATATGTGGTTAAAATTTGATTTAGACATGATTATTGTGTTAATTTAATGATATTAGTTATAATTTTTAAATGATTATCATTGTAGTAAGTCAAATTTATTGTTTATAATGTTTAAATGATTATTATTATAATGAGGAAAGTTTACAAAATTAGGGTTTGAATGATGTTGACTTGAGATCTTAGAGCCACTTTGCAAAATAAACACTTTGTTTTTTATTTGCATGGTAAAAAAATTTAGTTATGCCTAAATTATACCTATTGGTTTTACATGCATAGACTTCTTTACTGAGGTCATTATGATCATAGAGAGTTTTGGCAGAGATATTGGGGGTTTTGTTAGCATAAAAATAACATGAAAAAGGTTAAAATAAAGGGAAGATGTGCCTAGACACAGATGGAAAATGGGGAAAGATAAAGAAAGGATAAAATAAAGGGTTTGAGGAAGATTTTAAAGAGCATTACCAGTTTGGCATAGTTGTGTGTTTCTTTACCAAGTAGGGGTTTTGTTGGTTAAATTCATATTGAGTATTATATGAATTAAATCAACTAAAACTCATAAAATTTTATTGAATAAGGTTTTTCATTTTATTTATTGATAAATTTTAGAAAAGTAGGGGGTCATATAGTTGGCAATCCTAAGGGTTGTCTCAGCCCATCCATAGAGCCAAATATATGACTCTAGAAATCCTATTGAAAGGGATATGTATTGTGAATTCATTACCAAAATAAGTAAATGAGTTATAATGTGAAAATTATGTTTAGTGTGCATTGACTAGAAGAATAGACAAATTTAGAATAAACCATGTTAACTTTATTTGATGAGATTTTAGGAAGTGGAAAAACTTTCCTAGGTTATCTACGGTAAAATTAAAAGAGTAAAGTAATTTAATAGATTATTTTTAAATGCAAACCATGTCTAGGTTATGCTTGGTCTATTAAATAATAATATTGAATCATATCTTTCAATATACAAATCTACTAAGTTTTGTCTATGTTTAAATAAGGTGAAGATGTAGTGATAAATAACCCTAACTACAGCATGGCTTGTATGTAAGGATTGACTGAGTTGAAAAATTATAAAGTAACAAGGAATTTTAAAAACCCTAGTTATGATCTAGTGTTTTATTAAGATTTTTTTTTATTGGAATATTTCTATTTTATGCAGAATAACACTAGGACTGTTTGGTTTCATTTATGAAGTTTGTACCTAGGACTAACCAAAATTATATAAATATATAGGGGTATATACATTTATTCTAAAGGTCCTAGGTAGGTTATTTGATGACCTGTAGATGTGCATATATCTCTTTGTGTGTGTGTGTGTGTGTGTGTGTGTGTGTGTGTGTGTGTGTGTGTGTGTGTGTGTGTGTGTGTGTGTGTGTGTGTGTGTGTGTGTGTGTGTGTGTGTGTGTGTGTGTGTGTGTGATACTCATGAATTATTGATAGAATACTATCTAAATCAAGTATACCATATATAGTTATGCATATTATGTTGGATTATTAATCGTATTATAAAATATAATAAATAAATATGAGTGCATTTGTTTACTTGAATTATCAAGGCTAAGTTTAGATGTGAAAATAATGGATTTAAGGAACTTATAAATATGCAATAATTATGAATAAATACAAACCATATTAATGTTGGTTAGTATTTAAATAAGATTATTGATGAACTTTGAGTATATGGAAATAAATTTATTCTAGGATAAGCTAGTAAATATTGTTAGATTGGTGAATAACATTTAGATCAAAGTTGCATATAAATACTTTAGTAAAACTTGAAGTATGATGCTTAGTTTTACCTGAATGGTATGATTGTTTTAAAATCTACTTATATAATTGATATTATGTTATAAATAAATTAGATGTTTGGAATTATTATATTTCATTTGATGGATTAAATGTAAATCTTTAAGACTTTATTGTATTACCACATAATGTAGTTGTTAGTAGGGAAAAACTCATTATGAAATCTTTTGGTTTTAATGTTTTTAAATATGTGAACCATGTTTCACAAAATTTTGAATCTATTTGATGTTTAAGGAGAAATAGAGATGAAGGGCAGGGATTAGAGATTAGAGAGAACCTAGATTGGTTACACATCGTATCCAGACAATGTTGAGCATTCCTCTTTGGCTAGGGAAGACTACCTATAAATAAGAAAGCACTACCACCAAAAATATTTGTTATCAGATAAATGAGTGGGCTGATAAGCTACGTGCTTGTTCTTAGAACTATCAAACTTTCTTAGGGATGACAGCCTAATTTTTGAAATAAAATTGGTAATGAATAACAAAATGAAAGAGAGTAAGAGAGAGATATTCATACCATTCTTGCAGTCTGAGTGCAGCCAAGAGTGACATAGTGTAGGTAATGTGATTTGTCAATGTTTTTGGAGGTTGTTTGGGTAGGCTTAGGGAGGTTAGTGGAAATACATAGTCATCGATGTTGATTAGGATAGTGATATTGGTAAGGGGATATGGCCAATGTTTATTATATGATTGATGTTGATTATGTGATCAATGTCAGTAGGGGTAGTAGGTTCTCAGGGGGTTACAAGAGAATTTTCTAAGATGGGAGGTGGATGTTGGTCAGGTTTATGAGTTTGGAAAGAGTCGTAAGGGAGTGTTTAAGACTCAAGTAGGTCTCGAAAGAAGGTTTATATGTTTGGAGCATAGAAAAATAGGTGAAGGAGTTTTAAAACTCCTCCATAGGGAGATTTGGGGCATTCATAAAATGATAAACAGTATAATGTAAAGTAATTATAAAATGATTATTTAAAGGAATTACCAAAACATAAAGATATACTTAGCTGATGAAATGGATAAACCATGGGTGCTGGATAGATGGCTCTAATGAGGTGTGTTGAAGAAATAGGTGAATAAAAAGATAAACATGTGTTGTCAGTTTAGAATAATCCAAGATCTATGTAGTATATCAATTCCTAATCTAGAGTTATTTGTGCAAAGTAGCAGTAAGCCTAGATGTATAAAGTTGAATGCTAAATCTTGTATGTAAATAACTAAGTTTTTCTAATTTTTTTACCTAAAAACTAGATTAGAATTTGGCTTAAGTAATAAACATCAGTGATCTCACCGACATCGGTCATGGGTTGATCGACATCGATAGATTGAGAATAGGTAAAAGGGCTATTTTTATCCTAATTTCTATTCTTTATCCTACCAAGTGTGATATCTATTAGGAAATAGTAGAAATGCAAGGTTAAGAAGGATGTAGTTAGTTAATAATTTATGTTTGGGGTGAGAACAAGTCATGGGTAGTTAGGATTAGGGGACTATGTCTTGAGGTGACTCTAAGGGTAAGAATTAGTCTTAAGATGAGGTGGCTAGGTAAGGTGGCATAAGTAGTTTTTAAGTAACTTAATTAAATATTTTAAATTACTTAAATGTGTGAGGGGTAAAAGCATGGGTTCATAAGGCTAATTATTTTAAGGGGCTCAAGGGTGGTTTCAATATAGGGAGCTACACACATGTGTGACATAATTTTAGTGTCTACATATACCCCTTTTTCTTATAATTTGTATTGACAAGTTGTAAGACAAAAATAGGAGTTGGATGCTCTAGGTATTAGATAAGGTATTCCCCCCTCAAAATGGGAATCAATAGAAGAGAAAATAAAATCAAGTACCAATTTGATAAGGAGTTAATTAGGTGGGTAGATGTTGAGTGAGAATGTGGTATCATTGTTTACATGTATACTATGATGAGTTATAGTCAACACAATCAATAATAGGTAAAGTCGAGGACTCAAATAGAAATAACCAAATCATAGCTTGTAAGTGATATCTGATAAGGTTTAAATGATTGAAGGTATAGCTCTAATGGTCCATGTATTCTAGGTATCTGAGGTAGGAAGTGCTCCTAGTAAACACAAAAGGTTGTAGATGATAGGACTAGCTTGGTCGTGATCCAAAACACTTGATGTACATGTGTTTATTTAATAACTAACTATAGTGAGGTAGGATAAGTGGTCAAGACAAACAATGCAAGGTTGGTTTGAAAGGGTCAATGGTCAAGGAGATATTCATGATGGTTGATCAAAGTCATCATGGGTGGATATTTTAAGTGATCTCCAAGATTCGTTGTCATGGTTGGGGAGATATATGTGATCTCCAAGTTGGTTATCATGGTCAGGGGGATATACATGATCTCCAAGTTGGTTGTCATAGTCAAGGAGATATACGTGATCTCCAAGTTACCCCAGATGGAGGGTGTAGTCTAAAAGGTTGTAGTTAGGTTTGAAAACTCGAATTTAAGGGTAATGACATCAATTGTCACTAATGTCAATAGAAAGTATTATCAACATTAGTAGATTAGGTCAATACTATCGATGTCATTAGGTGACCAAACCTAACAAAAAGGGTTTTGGTAGCCCACCAAAACTCATTTACAACATTTGATTGGAGAGAAAAATAGCTCTGAGTGTTAGTGAGATGGTAGAGCTAGGAGAGAACCTAGTTAAAGGTGTGCCACCATAAGAACTAGCTATTATATCCTAGATAAGATGGAGAGATGAGGTAAGATCCTCCACAAGTTGAATTTGAATTTAAGTTTCTTGATTTGTTATTTTAAGCTACATTTAAATTTTGGGGGGAAAGAATGCTATTAGAGGGGTAGGAAATGGGGTGGGATAGGTTTAGGTGAATTTGGGAGATATTTGGGGGTAGTTTTTAGGGAAAAACTCAAAAGTGGGAGATGAGATGTTTGGTCCTAGGGCCAAACCAATCATTGATATTAGTGGGGTTCACAAACATTAGCTAGCATGATACTAATGTTGGTCGTGTCTACTAATATCAATCAACACCAAACATCGATATCATCATATAAGACTAATGTTGGTGACCTTGAAAAACCCAAAATAGGAGAAAATGTCAATTTTGGATCCCTAATTGAGTTAGTCAACTAGCCTTAGAAGACCTTGTGTCAACTGAATGCTACCTACATAGCCTGGTTGAGGGCCTCAAGCCAATGTAATTCTCCCAATATGTAGGGAAAAAAATATGAGGTATGGTTAAAAATTTGTTAAGGGAAATGGTTAGGAAAAGGTAGGTTAAAATAGGTCATAAGAGCTAGGGCTTAAAATATAGGTCATAGGGTTGAGGGTTTGAGATATAGGCTGTGGGGCCTATATTTTTGATAGATAGTTAGGCCTAGGGTGGAGAGATAGGTAGTGAGGCCTAGGGTTTAGGTAGGTTAATAGGTTAGATAGTTAGGTGGGTATATAGCTGAGCTAACCTCAAAAAACCCCATGTCGATTGAGTGTTGCCTACTTAGCATGATTGAGGGCCTCATGCTAATGTAGTTCTCCTAGAGAGAAGGGAAAAAAGGGTGGATGTTTATATTAGAAAGTATGTGACCTAAGGTTTGTGTGTATGGATGTAGACTAGGCAAGAGTTGATGTTATGAGATCAACTACCTATGTTATTGACATATATGAGGAGGGATGTCACCCTAGATGAGTGGGAGCACATGATAGCTATAGGGTTAGGAGGAGTGTGATTATATTTTAGAGTTGCATGGGATGTTAGTTTCATGATAACATCGATATAGAGGTGGGATCACACCACCAACACCTTCCATTTGTCAATCAGAGAGTTGATAGTGACGCAAGAGGATGTGTACAAGATTTTATGGTTGTCACTCTAGGGTGAGGATCTCTTCTCATGTTTGAGAGAGGAGCATGATATGTACATGGTTACATTGTTTAGAGAGTATGTTAGTGATGTGACCTATCACTCAGTGAGCTTTGCATATGAGCCATTAGACACTAACAATGAGGAGTAGCACTAGTTGAGTATCTTGATGATGATAGGGATTATAGTATATGCACTATCAGACATGGATGGGAGGAGATTTCCTATTGTGTTGATAGGTATTCTAGCATAGATGATTGAGTAGTGGATTGTATTTACTTGGGGACCAATGTTTTTGGCATAGTTATATAAAGAGTTAAGGTGGTTAAAATTGTGAAAATGGTATGGTTTGTGTGTCAAGAATTTACTCCATTTTTGGGCATATGATCACATCATGGTGACATGGCCATTGGGGTTACCCACCATGATTGTAGATACTTTCAAGGTTAGTTTTAGATGGTGGAGAGATGGTATGACCCAGACATAAGTAGATGGCATAGTGTGGGATATTAACTATTATAGGCATAAGATAAAGGGATTGATTCCTATAGATATTGTTTGGAGGCCCTACTTTACATACCCATCATTCAAAGGATAAGCAGAGCAACTTGTCAATTTATAAAGCATTTAATGGGTCAGAGGGAGATGAGTTAGAGAGCTAGAGATGATACTCATGGCATGGGTCAAGAGATAATTTAGCTTGTTATAATATATACCTTATACCTTCATCAATATAGGAGGGATGATATAGAGACACCCCTACCCTTGCCTTAGGAGACATATGGGCTAGATTTTGAGGAGCTACCAGCAAGCTCGAATGTGGTAGATTTTGGATGCATAGAAGCTTATCTTATGTGGTAGATAGGTTTGCATCTCATAGGTTAGGTCAAGAGGCTACCACCAAATTTATAGGGAGTGATGAGAGAGATATGAAGCTATGTAGGCCCAAGATGTAATGGTATAGGCACAAGATATAGCAGTATAGGCCCAAGATGTGGAAGTGCAGGCTCAAGATGAAGCATAGGCATAGGTATTAGTCTTATAGGGGTAAGTTATGACATTGTAGGGATAGTTTAGGGCATTACAGGGCTAGGTCAAGGCATTATAGGGTCAAGTTATTGCATTGATAGTAGAGAGGGATAGTTTGAGAGCAACAAGATAGGCTACTCCTCTACCACCACAAGGACCAATACAGGGGCCTACAGTAGGTGTGATGGGTCCATTGTAGACTATATCTATAATGAGGTACAACACTGCTCTTGATGAGATTGCTTACTAGGAGAGGGACATCAGGGAGTTCTCATATATTTAGAGGTATTCTGAGTTTAGAGAGAAAGAGAGATTAGTGACATATGTCATGGCTTCTAGCTCATGCAAATGTAGATAGGTAGAGAGTGGTGATGACATTCCTTCTTCACAACCATGACTATATCCTCAAGGATTATGAGGGCCATATTTTGTTATTGATATTGTTATATATGTTGTATACATATTGGCCTAAAATTTGAAGATGAGAGATGTATATTTTGAGGGAGAGATGATATTAATATGACCCATTGATGTACATTCATATTCAGTGCATATATATATGAGATGTATTATTTTGAGATGCATTATTGTGATGGTGATGATGTTGATCTTATTATAATGATGTGTATGTTTATGTTATGTTAATGTTGAGTATGTTAGTTGAGTTAGACTAACATTTCCTATATGTGTGATGGTATATGCATAGTTGATTTGTTAGCTTCATCTTAACATTTTTTTCATATTTATGATGGTGTATGCCTAAAATTAATAAGTTGGTTACATTATTTTATTTCATAATTTGTCCATATTTGTGATGGTGTATGCTTAAAATAAATGGAGTGGGCTTGATAGTTTTTCTATTTATTATTGTGTAGAGAAACTATTATTGTGTGTTGGGTAGATTTCTCATGAGCAATGGTTTGTTAGTTTTAGTATGGTTTGGATTAATTATGCTTGAGATGGATATGTATTAAACACATAACTCTAATAATCAAGAAGAATTGGTAGAAAGGTGAGATAGTGATTGAATCTTGTCATGAGATTTAATCTCAGTAGAGAAATTGACATGTGATTGAGATGGGAAATAAAGAGGCATGATGCTCATGTATTGGAAAATACCATAATTACAACATAAATAGGCTCAAGAATATGAGCCTCTTTCATGCTTTGCATCATTTGACCATTTTTTTGTTAGAGAAGCGTCATAATCACCTTGTGTCAAGTGATTTCAAAGTCCCTTGAAAGAGTATGAAAGGAAAAGGGTAAAATGAGTGAGAGTGTTTTGGTAGCATAGCCTTATTAGTGGGGATGGTATTCCCCTTATGTGGGTGACACTAGAGCTACTATAGGCAAGTCCATGACTTATTTTTATTATTATTATTGTTTTGGTGTAATTTGATCAATGCGGGAAACCTACAATGGGATTTTGTTTGTGTTGAGGTCATATGAAGCTGATTAATACAAGAAGCTTCTAAGTTAGTATTTTCTCATGATTAAAAATCTTGGCCTATCCATCCTTCAAAGGAGTGGTCTAATATTTTATTTTTGAGTTTTAATAGTTGTCCTTCAAGGGAGCAATCTATTATAGTATCAAAGAGAAGTTACGTAGTTGGCCTTCAAGGGAGCAGTCTACATTGGGAATCATGACTTGAGAGATTATAACTTGTCTATATATCCCATTTTTTTAAAATTTAGTCATAGACAAAACTATACAGGCTTAGGGGTTTTCTACTTTGAGGGAAAAACCATAGCACTTCGTAGATTAACTAAAAGTGTAGGAGTAAGGGTTATGAAGAAGGGAAATGAATGTAATAGGGTTGCTCAAGGGATGAGCTCAAGGTAAACATGAGGTAAAGCATCACTTGATTAACAAAATAATGGTCATAGGTGTAAAGCATTTAAAGGCTCATGTTCTGGCTTTCCTTCGAAAGAAGACAAGAAATAAGTTTTTGAGCCATACTTATGAGTTATGATGTAGGGTCCAAGCTAATTAGGAGTAAACTTACCCCATTTTATTTTCTCCATGTTCATCACATATTTATTTTCCTTTAAGATGTGATCTCTAATATTAAAATATTGCTCCTTGAGATTTTTTTTGTAAGTGTGTTTAATACACTCTTGATAGATTTGGAGGTGGTTGAGGGATATGTGATGATGTTCATCAAGCAACTCAAGTTGAGCCAAACATTCTTGGTAAAATTCATCATTAGTAATTTTGTGTTGTAAAGAGATGTGAATATAAAGAATCTCGACCTCAAGAGGCAAAATAGCCTTTATCCCATAGACCAAGGAAAAAGGCATAGCACCTATAGGGGTTCGAATGCTAGTACAATAAGCCCATAAAATAAAAGGAATGTGCATGTGTCAATCCTTTCTAGTATCATTGACTACCTTCATGAGGATTTTAGTTAATGTTTTATTAGAATCTTATGCCTATCCATTTGCTTGTGGATAGTATGGCAATGAGAAACTTAATTTGATTACAAAGGTGTCACAAAGATTTTGCATAGTCTTTTTTTTGAAAGATTTGTCATTATCTATTATAATTTTATGGGGGACACCAAAATGATAGATGATGTGATGGTTGTTAAATTCAACAATTTTTTCATCCTTAGTTGAGATGAGAGGAATGGCCTCGACCCACTTGGTGAAGTATTCAGTGGCAATAATGATAGAATAGTGATAGAGGGATAAATGAAGGTTAATCTCACCGATTATATCCAAACCCCATTGGGAGAAGATAAAAAATTCTCTAGTGACTTGTAATGTATGGCTTATAACATGAATGAGGTTAGTTTTTTGTTGACATTTGATGTAACTCCAAAAGTAATCACTACAGTCTTGATAGAGTGTTGGCCAATAATAGCTGAGTCAAAGGATACACTTGGCAACCACATGAACATTGAAATGTCCACCACAAATCTCATCATGGACTTCCTTAATGGAAAAGGGGGTCTCAGTACTAGTGAGGCATCTAAGGAGGATATCATCAAAACCTCACTTGTAGATAAGTCCCCCTAGCTTAGTGTAATGAATGGCACTTTCATGAAGTCATGCCTCCCATTATTAGACAGGTTAGAAGGGGTAATAGAAAAGGAAAGGTAATCCATTAGTTTCTTATACCATAATTCATGTGTGTTGCATGTTATATTACCTATAAAAAAGATGTCAGTTGATACATAAGAGGGAAATGTTAAGTGATGTACAGTGACAGATTTTTTAGGAAGAGGGTGTGTGAAGAAAGTGAAGCCATTGTGTTAGCAAACTTGTTTGTAGATCAAGGAATAGTTTACAATAGGTAAGATTCAAATGATCCCAATAGCGTATCTACATGATGTTTATATCATTATAAAATTTGATTTTTGTATAGGTTGGAACCATTGACCTGATTAACCACTAGCTGGGAGTCATCAAAAATAGTTATTGATTTGATACCGAAGAAAATATCCATTTGAAGCCATAAGATCAAAGCTTCATATTCAGATATATTGTTAGTACATTCAAAATCTAGTTTAAATGACAAAAGCATAGGCTTTCCATCAAGAGGAATGAGGATGACCCCTACACCCCCACCATGCTGACATTTATATCCATCAAAGAACATCATCATTTGATAAGAGGTGTCATCGATGGAGAGAATTATGATGGATCAATCAAGGAATTCAAGGTTATAAGGTTGGTTGTTAGGTAACAAGATAGTATCTAACTAATCAATGATTATTTAACCCTTGATATACTTTTATTGAATAAACTCTAAGTCAAATTTATCAAGGAGTATGAGCCATTGAGCTACACATGAGTTGTGATATGGCTTGGAATGCATGTATTTAAGGGGATCAGTATGGGTGATGATGTAGGTTTTGTGATTAAGAGGTAATGATGGAGCTTGGAAGTTGTAAATACCAATGCAAGATAAAGCTTTTCGATATGGTTATATCAATTTTCATAATCAATAAGTGTGTAGCTTATGTAGTAAACATCTTGTTCTCAATGGTGATCATCCCAATGTGTAATCATAGCACCCAGAGAATGGTTTTTTGTAGAGATGAAAAGTTAGAAAGGATGACTTTCTTTAGGTGGAATAATAGCTAGTGGGGAAAGAAGATATCATTTTATTGCATCAAAGGCTTCTTAGAAATTTATATTCCAATGGAAGGAGACATATTTTTTGAGGAAAAGGTGAAAGGGTTGGTAATAATCAAACAACTAAGAGATGAAGTAATGGATTGACTAAAGCTTACCTTGTAAGTTGTAGAGTTACTTGATATTAGTAGGTGGAGGCATCTCTAGTATTACTCAAACCTTATTAGGGTTGACTTCAATACCATGGAAATAAATGATGTGTCTCTTTGGGTTTAGTCAAACATTATATTGGAGGAGACAAGTGAATATGATTTTGAGAATCATCAAGTGTTCCGGGTGACGTTTAGACTTTTTGAGTGAGTCATCCATGTATTCTTCCATAGTTTTTTGTAGGATATCATGGAAGATGTAAGTCATGGTGCATTGGTAGGTAGCACTAGTGTTATTTAGACCAAAGGTCATGACCTGATAATGAAAATTACCCCATGGGATAATGAAAGTTGTCTTGTGTTGATCCTTGAGAGAAAATAGGATTTGATTGTAACCTGAGAACCCATCCATAAGTGATAGCATCTCATGACCAACTGTTAGATCAATAAGTTGGTTGATACTTGGCAAAGGGAAGTCATCTTTTAGATAAGCAAGGTTTAAGTCATGATAGTCGACGTAGATGTGGATTCCTCTAATCACTTTTGTGATAGGAACAATATTATAAACCCATTGTGGGTAGTCAATGGGTTGAATAAAGTTAACAAAAAGGAGGCATTGGAACTCTTCTTTGATAAGGAGAGTAATACAAGGGTGCATTTTATGAATCTTCTACTTAATAGGTTTAGCATCTTAGTTGGTTAAAATATTGTGGGTGATGATCGAAGGGTTGATACTAGGCATGTCATTATAAGACCAAGTGAAGGCTTTGATATGGTTATTAATAAATGTGGCATAATGAGATTGCTGAGAGGAATCTAAAGACTGGCCAATTTTAAGGGCATAAGGGTTATCATGAGAGGGTGAATTAATGTCAATGGTTGATTCATTTAACATAGCATATGTTTTGGATGGGATTGAGCATTAGATATAGGAATCATATACACCCATGTATGTGAGAATAACATCATCATCTAGACATTAGATAGTGTTGATAGTGGGAGAGTCTTCATCAATCATTTTAGGATGAAAGAGAGGAAGGGACCTTATTTCCTTACCCTGGTGATAGGTGAAGGGCCCTAAATGGATGGCATTTATTGAAAAAAAATTAGGAGGTATAGATACCTTCAATTTGGTAGGTGATAGTGGAGAAGAGGGTGGATAAGGAGAGATTGGTTGTTTGATAATTGGTATATGAGAAGTTTTGGTGAGTTTAGTCAATTCTTCATAACCCACTCCATGCCTCCTTTTGGAATTTTCAATGGTTTTGCTAGTGGGATATTCAATGGGCATATGAACACCCTGCTCATGAGGACCCAAACCAAATCCTTTCCAAGCACACCTATAAAGATAAGAGTAATCAAAACTAGGATTTCTCAAGAAAGAGAAGTCATAGGTAAATCATTGTGGCAAAGAAAATGGATTATTGACAATGGGATCTCAATCAATTCCCCCATATGTGAAATTAGTTTGAAGGTTAGGGGGACCATACGGGATGACCATCCCAATATAAAGATCATAATTTGGGTGCATATGAATATTTCCATACTATTGTGGAGTATGGAACATGTCAAGTGTCAACAAATGATATTCTCTGAGTGACAGATGCTTGAAAGTTTCCTCCATGGGGTCTTTGTCAAGAAGTTGTGTCACCAGTATCTATGTAACTAGGGTAGTGGAGCTTATGGAAGATTTAGAAGTATCATGTAGATAAGATGATGTATTTAATGGAATGAGAATATCATTGGGACTATAATTCATGTTTTATGTTTTGAAATGAGGTGGGTTAGTGGGAATAACATGCATTGGACCATTATGCTTAAACTTGACACAATAGTGCAAAGTTGAGGGCACACATGCCATAGCATGTATCCAAGGTCATCCAAGCAATGTGTTATATTAGAACTCTCATTCTACAACATAGAAGAGCTCAATAATTGTGCAAGGACCCACATGGATATGTAAGACAATAGTGCCCATCATAGTAGCCTTGGTATCATTAAAAGAACAGAGCACTGTGTCAGTTTGAGACATGAAATTATCAGAAAGAGCTAGCTATTTGTAGGCTTGAGTGGAGTTGATATTAATACTATCTCTCGCATCAATCATGACTCTTTTTACATGAGTTCGATCGATATATGCAGTGATGAAAAGGGTATAATCTTGATCTTTAGGGTGTTGAAGTGGAATTTTTGAATCATTGAAACAAATCAGGGAGATGGAGTTAAGAGATCTAACCAAAGCTACAAGAGGTTAGGTATCATTAGGTTATACCTCAACCATTTACAATGCACTAATAAAATCTTAATAGTGTTGGGGTGAGTTTTGGATTAACTCATATAAGGACATTTTCATAGGGGTTTGGTGAAGTTATTTCACCATCAAGCTTTGAATAACTTCTGAAGACATTGGTTTTGGGACACCCAAGATGGAGATCTTGGGATTTAGAGGAGTGTCTTTGGAAAATGGATGAGCCTAAGGGGTAGTGACATTTTCCTTACCTTTATCTTTTTTATTTTGTGACTGTGTGGCCATATTAACTATGTTGATCTGAAATATGGGTGAAGGAGGTGGCAAAGGGAGTATGACAACATCTTTGGGTTTGAATTCAAGTGGAATAGTATTAGTCATTATGGATATCAGAGGTGGAATATTAGGAAGGATAATTGGAGTATCAACAAAGAGAGTGTTGACATCAAAGTGTTGTTGAATGACTATTGTGAGAGCTTTACAACTCTCAATATCATGTCCAAGTGAACAATGATATAGACACACTTGTGTATCATCAAACTAAGATGGCTTCAGTATAAGAGGGATATAAGGCTTAATGGGAGGAAGAGTTATTGTGTAAGATTATAAAAACTAGCATAAGAAAATTATCTGAGAGATTACAAGTGGGCTAGCACTTATGGTTATAATAGGAGAGGATACCTTCTTTAGTTTAATATTCACAGGGGTGATTTTACATGGCATCTTTTTAGGTGGCAATGGAATCATGTGTTTTTTGACACTTTATAGGTGTTAGGTATGAAGGTGTTAGATGTGAAAGGCCAAATAGGTGGTAGATTTATTATTGGAGGTAACTTAGCCTTTTATTTTGCTTAGATTGGTGATACTCCAACTAAATTAGAGGGGTGCAGTCTTAAAATTGATGGCAAAGTTGAGGGTGGAAGAGGTAAAGATCAGTGAGATCTAGGAAGCTTAACATTTTTCTATAATTTAAGCCATGAAACTCTAACTTATGATTAGAGACTCAAATCTAATTTCACCTATGGATGAATTAGATTAGATACTACACATACACCTAAAGACCTGATTTACTTTAATGTGGTAGACACCTATGAGGGTGAGGGCTCTGACATAGAAAGATGAGCTTCTAGTGATTTTGGTGAAGAATATTTGAATTTTTCAAATACCTTAGGGTAAAGGGTAGTGAGAGGGTTGGTGGTAAAGGTCAACACTCATTTTGTAGGATAAATAGTTTTAAGTTAATCCCAAAATGTTGCATGATCTAGTTTCATAGAGTTAAGAAATTCTAGACTTTTCACTAACTGTGAGAAGTGTTTAGATGAAGTTGACTTAGGCCTTATGGTTTCTTCTTTATAATTCTAAGGTTATTGATAAAGAGGGAAATTTTTGGTCTCTACTACCTCATGCCAAATATGAGAAAGAGCCACAACATGGTCTTCTTTGATAGAGACAATAGAAGAGGCATGGTCTTCCATGGGTGGAGGAGAGGTAGGAAAAAAAGGCTCCTTAAGGGGGTGGAGCATAGGTATAATGTTCCCCTCAACATGTAGTTATGGGATGGGTAAGGCATGGTCCTCAATTTTTAAGAGGATAGGTAATATTTTTACAAAAGGAACTAGCAATACAAGCTCCTCTTATGGAAAATGGAGTGGTAAAGGAGGCTCTTCCTCACGTGAGAGTGGAACAGGTGAAGTCAAATCTTCTACCCAAGGAAGAAGAAAGGGCAAAACAAATTCTACTGGTTGTGGGGGAGGAGTAGGTAAAATAGGTACCTCTTATTGTGGAAAAGGTTGGACTGGAGGTAAAGGAAAGACCATATTAATCATATGGATATTATGATCACATGAGTTATTATTCATGGTCTGAACAATATTTTGATTAGGTGAATGGTTAGGAAAAGGCTATTTGAACACATCCATTTTTTTATTAGAAGGCACATTAGGGTTATCCAAGATGAGATCACCCATGTCAAGCATGTCTTGCATAATGTTCTTGAATGTTTTATAATTATTAGAATTGTGGCCTTTGACTCGATTGTAGCTACAAAACTCATCCTCCTTGTACCAAGTTAGAATAGGATGGGAGGGGTCAAATCGTATAGAAGGCTTGATTTTTGGAAGGGTTATGGCTCTTTTTTGCAATATTTTTTCCAAAATGGAAGTATATGACTCCCCAATAGGAGTGTATTATCTTTGTTCATAGCATTTTTGGAATTACTTGGTCAAATTTTGGGAAGTCGAGGAATTAGGTTGGTTTGTGGTTATGGAAGAAGCTGATTTAATGACCACCACATTGGTGGAGCCTTTAGATTTTTGGTTAGAATGAAAAGTTTTAGAAGAAGAAGATGCATTCAATTTGGAATTGGCATTCTTACTTTGCAACTTGACTCTATCTTTGTATATAGCCTAAATCTCAAGTTTTTATGTCATTGTAAAGGCTCCATCAAATATGCAAAAGGTTTGTACTCAAAGTGTGGATGAAATGTGCTTAGCACATACCCTCAAGAAGAGCTAAATAAGATTAGGTTGGGGTAAAGAGAAGGAGAGTTGATTGATTAACCCTCTCTAGTGAATGATAAAATCTATGATAGAATCATCATCAAATTTTCTAATAGAATAAAGGTCCATAATAGAAACCTTTTTTGAAATCTTAATAGAGAAATGGTCTAGGAATATTTGTGTAAGTTGGGTAAATGAGAAAAGGTAATGTTGAGTTATAGAGCTATACCAATCTAGGGCAGCACCTGAAAGAGACATAGGGAAGGTTTGAAGTAGTAATGCATCATCGTGCCCTATTAAATAACAAGCATGTCTAAATACTCACAAATGTTGTTATGGGTCTTATTTACTCTAAAAATTAGTAAATTTGGGGAGTTTCCATTGTCTTGGATAAGGGTGAATAGGCACAGAAGATGGATGGGATCATTGTATATTTGATCATAAGATAACACATTCTTTTAACCTGACACAGATGTCTCTACATTAGACATCTTGTCCATCATCATCTTAATGAGGTCTAGAGGAGGATTAGTTTGGGAGATAGCCCCTAAGTAATAGGGAACCTAATAAGAAGTATAGGGAGTGTATGACATAGCTTGTTGTGGTTTTTTTTATGCAACATAAGGGTAGTGAGTCATAGGCTGGGAGGCAAAAATGAAAGGGGCTTATCCCAATAGGTTGGATGTTGTTATTGTAGGTTAGGTTGTTGGCATGGTTATACTAGATGAAATGTGAGTCATAACTTATGTAATTATAGGTACGAGAATAGATAGGATAGGTACCACCAAATTCTAAAATGGGGTTAGACTTGACTAATTGCTTGTGGTTGTGAAGGTAAGAAAGTAACACCAAGGTTTAAGTGGGATTGGGTAGTTGGTGATGTTATACTTTGGACATTATTTATGGTTGGGTTACTTGTCAAAGTATTGGTTTGAGTAACCATGGGTAAAATAGTAGAGACAGTTGAAACTGAAGTTGTCTCCATCAGAGAAGTTGGCATACCATATAGTGGGTCACCTAAAGAATTGTGGGTTCAGCTCATGACAAGGTAATACTTAAGGGTTGGCACATTGTGATTAAGAAATTTAGCAAAATCTTGATCTCCTTTGGGCACAATGGGAATTTAGTTGAGGATAGGATTATGTATTCTCCATGATAGAATCAGCAATAAGAAGGGAAGGTGGAAGTGGTTGTTAGCTTGCATAATTGGCAAGAAATTTGGCTTGCATTTGTGTTAATACCATGTAAGGAGTATAAATAATCTCAATACTCTGTACTGGTGATAGAATAAGGAAAAACTAGGTTTGGGTATAGGTAAGTAGGTTATTTTAGCTTTTTATTTTGATTAAACTAAAATTAAATAGTCACTGACATTGGTCACTTGACCGATGTCAATAAGTTAAAGTCTATCGATGTTGATGAGATTAACCGATGTCAGTAGGTTAAATTTTGCTAACGTCAGTGGGATTAACTAATGTCAGTCACTATGATATCCTAGAATATGAAAAATCTAATGTTTTAAAAACCTAGAGGTAAAATCGAGGTAAAATAGAGGATGTAAGAGGTCCATATAAGGAGAATGAACACTCGAAAAAATTGATATAATGGTTATATAACCTAAGTATTATAAATGGTGTTGATTTTATAAATCAATGAAAAAACATCCTTACTAATGCCAATATACATAAGGCAATAGAAAAGTAGAAAAAGAACATACAGCCACTAATTATTCACTCCTAGATATTAATTTTACTCTTATGTTGGCTTATGCCTTAATCAAATAGTGAGAAGAGAATTTGGTTATTGAAGGTACTAGAAAGCAATCTAGAGCTAGTTTCAGGGTAATTTTAGTGCTCAAGAGGAAATTTGTGTTAAACCAGGTATGTGGCTTGTTATAGGAGCTTGTTCCCCACACTTTATGGATCTAAATCCAAGCCAAGATGCTTAGCCAAAATATACCTTTTTCCTAGAGTTTATACTCTGCCAGATAGTGAAGTGGGTTCTCCCCTTGGTGGTGAAATCCAAGTAGGATAGTCGGGTAGGGTAAGATGATCCACCAGGTGATGAAATTCCTATGGGCCTTATCTTAGGTGAGTTTAGATGTTTGTTTTTATGAGTGTGATCTAGTTTTGTAACATTGGTGTACTATGATTTATTCACAATGCTGTAATTAACTAGGTGAGCTAATATGCAACAAGCAAACAATGAAGTGCAGTAAGTTTTAAACCCAAATATGAAGTGTTTCAATTTGAATGAAAAAAATGATGAAATAGGAGAAGATAATGAATTTCACTATCTTGATGTGCATACAAGAAAGAGATAAAGAGGATATTCTTTTAACTTGCAAGAAAAATGATAAGTTTCTTTTAGAGGCAAAAGAAAGAGAAGAGTGGCAAGGAAGAATAAATTTTAGTTTATTGCCTTTAAATAAAAAATAAAATGTTGAATATTTTATTTTGAGAGAGAAGAGAAGGATAAAGTGAAAGGAATGAAATTTTAAATATAATACACCTATATGAACACTTAAAACAAGCAATGAACCCAAGGAAAACTCTAGGGTCCCACTGAGCATGCTAGAAATGTTTCACTAAATTTTGAATCTATTTGATGTTTAAGGAGAAACAAAGTTGAAGGGTAGGGATTAGAGATTAGAGAGAACCCATATTAGTTGCATGTTGTATCTAGATGATGTTGATCATTCCTCTTTGGCTAGGGAGGACTACCTATGAATAAAAAATCACTACCACCAAAAATATTTGTTATCAGATATATGACTGGGTTGCCAAGCTACATGCTTATTCTTAGAAGTGTCAAACTTCCTTAGAGATGATAGTCAACTTTTTGAAACAAAATTGGTAATGAATAAAAAAATGAAAGAGAGAGTAAGAGAGAGATATTCATACCATTCTTGTAGTCTGAGTGCAGTAGAGAGTGACACAGTGTAGGTAATGTGAGTTGATGTTTTTGAAGGTTGTTTGGGTAGGCTCAGGGAGGTTGGTGGAAATACATAGTCACCAACATAGGCTTATAATGTCGGTACGGGGATATGGATAATTTTAGTTATGATTGATGTTAGTTATGTGACCAATGTTAGTAGGGGCAGTAGGTTCTTAGGGGGTTATAGGAGACTTTTTGGAGCTGGGAGGTGGATGTTGGTTAGGTTTATGAGGTTGGGAAGAGTCGTAAGGGAGTGTGTAAGAATCAAGTGGATCTAGATAGAAGGTTGGTATGTTTGGAGTAGAGTAAAAGAGGTGAAGGAGTTTTACAACTCCTCCATAGGGAGAGTTAGGACATTTTTAAAATGATAAATACTACAATGTAAAGTAATTTTAGAATGACTATTTAAAATAATTACCAAAACATAGATATATGTTTAGCTGATGAAATGGATGAACCGTGGGTGATGGATAGATGGCTCTGATGAGGTGTGTTTAAAAAATATGTGAACAAAAATATAAGTGTGTGTTACCAGTTCAAAATAATCCAAGCTCTATGTATTATATCAATTCTTAATCTGGACTGATTTATGCAGAGTAATCGTAAGCCTAGATGTAGAAAGTTGAATGCTAAACCCTGTATGTAAATAACTGAGTTTTTATGATTTCTTAGAATTTGGATTAAGTAACCAATGTTAGTGATCCCACTAACATCAATCATGGGTTGATCGATGTCAGTAGAGTGAGAATAGGTAAAAGGGTTATTTTTAGCCTATTTTCTATTCTTTCTCCTACCAAGTGTGGTATCCATTAGGAAATGGTAGAAATCTGAGGTTAAGAAGGATGTAGTTAGTTAAGAATTTATGTTTAAGGTGAGAACAAGTCATGAGTAGATAGGATTAGGGTACTAAGTCTTGAGGTGACTCAGAGGGTAAGAACTAGTCTTAGGATGAGGTGGCTAGGTAAGGTGGCATGAGTAGTATTTAATTAACTTAATTAAATATTTTAAATTAATTAAATGTGTGAGGGGTAAAAACATGGGTTAGGAAGGCTAATTATTAAAAGGGGCTCAAGGGGGATTTCAACATAGGGAGTTACTCACGTGTGTGACATAATTTTGGTATCTACAAACCAATATGATATTAATTACTATAAATAAGTGAGTGAGATAGATTCCACTTAATTAGTGTGACCAATATACAAAGATGGTATAATTTAATTGAGTGGTGTGTATGAAATTGACTAATTTTTGATATCAAATAACTATAAAAAAAACTTTGGCCGAAGTAGTGTTTATGGTTAAATATTTTAATTTCATCTATTTGATTTAGTTTACATATTTTGAATGATATCATTTCAGAATGGGTTTCTTATGATATGCTATATGTAATAGTTATATTACAACAAACTAGTTCTAGTTATCATTCTTGGTTCTTACACTATCATTATCTACCCATCTATGAATGGAGGGTCATTCCTAGTTGGGAGATTGTGCAAGGGATTGATGATCCATGGTTGGTGGTGAAAATCACTCAAAAGATGTTTTCCCTCTCTATAGTATTATTTCACTAGAGACTACACTCATGATTACTTATGGATGTTTTGAGTTTGATGAGATTCACATGCTTTGTAGGAATTGTATAATTGTAAATTATTATTACACCATGTATTATTTTGAAACTATATTATTTTTTAATATATTTAACCATTATAGAATTTAGATATAACATTTTATTAGTAGTGTTTGAATTTTTAAATCTACTATTGTGAGTTAAATATAGTATTAATTTTCATAATCAACATTGTACTTGATCTTGTGATCATTATCTATATAGATTAGCTATTTACCTTGAATATGGTTAACTTAAACTAATGTATTTATTAAAATATCACTCTTTCATGGTTTCAGTGTGATGGAATCTATAAATTGAATTAGTGTAAATGTTTTTAAAAAAATACCTTATTTCAGTAAAATCGAGTGAGGTTGTTGTAAAATTCTACTAATTTCATATTGAACGAGGATATGAAATGGGAAAATTACAATTATACCCATTTATCTTTTATTTTCCTTCCTATGTTGAGTGGCATCATGTGTGTTATAATCAATTTAGACCATTTTTATTATTCATATATGCTTCGAGATAGTTGGTACATTATCTCTTGCTTAACCAACTTATCTAAGAGCATTATGGGAAAGTAGAGAGGTGAAATAAAATTGCCTTATACCCTTATTATTGTGTGATCCATATAACACAAATAGTATCTTAATGACTTGAGTGACCTCCTTATCTAATTTTAAAACCTTGGCATTGGTTTTGCATTAAAAACTTTGTATACCATCAGATAGAATGTGGTTTTTATCCTTTATCTAAAATCATTGAATTTACGGATGTGTAATATGTCATAGTCATCACATATTCTAATTTATCCTTTGGGTTCCAATGGATATGGGAATGTAGGGTTTATAATGGAATAGATAGCATCCTATGGATATGATAATGCATAAAAATTATCATCTATTTTATTTCATAAAATCATTTGTTTATTTAAATTATAAATTATTATTTCTCTAAGTGTAGGGATACTTATGTCATATAGAATTATAAATAATATGGGAACCCAAAATTCATCGACATGAGAAATGGAAAACTATCCATGAATTCTATTCAATAAAACCATTTCAATTCTAAATATTGGTATGAATTATGATATTGGGATGGATCTAAATTTACTCTTCTAAAAAAATTGTCAAGTTATTATGCCTAACTTCTCAACATATCTTGAACCTCATGATTTTAAAACCATTCTCAAGCTACCTCTTGGTTATAAATGGTGTCTAGTTGGGGAAACCTATAATATCTCTCAAATTAAATTCTATCTACATATTCTACTAGTAATTGGTTGCCTCATTTATGAAATATAACATTTGTGCACATGCCAATATAAAAATCATTATTGAGGGCATCACTACAAGGAAATAAATCAAGTTTAGATTATGGATCTTGTATTATAAATGCCTTAATGGAGAACATGTCATATGTGTATTCCCCTATATGGAGGGACAAGTTGGTTTTTTGATGTATTCTTGTGTTGTTCAAACTTTTGCATTAATGGGTGAGTAATGAGGGAACATATTGCCAAGGTAATTTAGGTCAAGAGTTGTGTCCTTTAATTCTAACTTAGATCCAAAGTAAAAATGAGATGGAGTAGGAATTTGGCCTTTGACTACCATTTCAATAAATTGTCGAGATTTATATTCAATTCCTCAATTAGGATGAATAATATAGAGGGATCTTGAGTTTAATTAGTTATGTTTAAAGGATATCAAAATTAATTTAGGTAAAAACATATATCTTAGCATTAATTTTGATTCCATAGTTGTAATTTAATTTGTGATAATTAATTGTTTTTCAATGGTCTACGCCAACTATCTTTCCATTTTCAAATTTGATTTCATCAAACATGCTTTCCTAGGAATTTATTCAATAGTGTCCATTTATCACAGCATTTAGCAGATTATCCACCTCTATTGGATTTATTATGTTCATTTTCCATTACAGTTTGTAATATGTCACTTGATAATGATTATTCATTATATGATTATTTTATATCAACAACTAATTATACCACGGACACATTATGGCTAATTATACCAAGAAGGATATATGGAATTTAATTGTACAAAGAATGACACATGGCAGCTTGTGTTTTTTGCATTCAGTGTGTATTTTGATAATTAAGTATACATATATTGTATATGATGATATGTGAAATGATATCACTTAGTCACATTGTCATAGGATTTTTGATTTAGGTATTTTCAAGATGAAAACACATGGCACAATCTCACTAAGTCACATAGTTGTAGGCATTTGTGATCCAACTTTTTCAAACAAGGTCTATGATGCTACTATATAAATATAGTGGAATAATATTACTCGATCACATATCCATAGGCTTCATGAATTTAATTTTATAATAAGGGTCTTTAACACTATAATATGATGACACATGGATCAATATCACAGTTTCATAGTCACATGACTCATACTATTATATAATTTAACTATTCACCATGATGTTGTGTAAGGATGACATGTGGTTATGTTCAATGAATAAAGACTCATTGTGTAATTAAAATGTAATCCTTAATTAAATCTAAGTGTTTCATGTGGGTTCTAATTACAATTTTCACACTAATTTAGAGCTTAGAAAATGAATCAAAAGGATTTTAATCTTATGAGAAAGACACACATGGGAAAGCAAAAAGTTGACCTATAAATTGAAATCATGTATACTTGATCATAAAAGGATTACCTTCAATAGATAAAATAAATAATTTTAAAACAATTCTAACCTTTCAATTAATTCTTCATTATTTTAAGCTAGATCTTTATAAAATAAAATTGATATTCAAGTCTTAGGCTTTTGGAGTGCTCAAAACATAAAACCAATTTATATCATAATGGAGATCAAACATGGGATTTTTAGAAATAAATGGTTTCCTATTTTTAAAATCAAAAAAATGGTATTTTGGTCATAAAAATGATGAATCAATAAGGATATGCTCCTAAGTATTTGAGAACCTAAAATTTCTAGTTCAACTATCATAAAGTTTTTAAAACGTTATAAGAAAGAAATAAACAAAACAAAGAAGTGAAATAGGATTAAACATAATAATGAAACATAATATCCCTAGAAAGTTTTAAGATCATGTGTGATTATATGAATATTATTTCCCTTGTTTTTATATTTTTAACAAAGATTAGACATAAATTTGAGTTATATTTTTCTTATGTATGTATTATTTGATTTTAGTTTTAAAGCACAAGCTTTTAAAAATATATCCATTACTCTAATAAATAACAAGGCATCCATAACCCTAACATATATACCTTTTATTCCAATATAATCAATGCTCTATTTCCATTTATGTGTTCATAGCCCCAGTAGTGATTGCTTGAAAAACTCTTCTTTCATTTATGAAATTTTTTTAAAAGAAGATTTGGGAACCACCATTGGCTAGGTGTATAGGAGATAAAATCATTTTAAATCAAATATTTCACTCATACATTATCTTTATTAGTGTTAATTATTTATCAAACAAGTTTTAAACATGTAAATTTACAATTGATCTTTCAAAATAAAAAGTCTATGAATTTTGAATGAAAATATCAAATTAAATTTCATGGTTATGATAAGCTTATTTGGTTCATATAAAATTTTCCATTCAATTATGATACTTAAATTAATTAAAATATTTGATTCAAAATTAGTTCACACCGAATGAACGATGATGGCTACAGGCGCGAATGGTTCAGCGAGGGTTTTGGACCCGGGTGGGGCGTGGAGCAAGGAACGGCCTGCGGCAGAGTTGTTTTCGAAGGGCAAAGAGCCTGTTTACTCCAGTGATTGGCTTAGGCTTAATAAAATCAATGGATGTCTGCCTAGGTCCCAGGAAAGACCTATTTTGATAATCCCCCCTGAGATGGTGCATGAGGATGTTGATTACCTTGCAGCACATGCTTTAATTTACAAGTTTTTGGGAATTCGAATCTCTTTGTCGGCCCTGGAGGCTTGGATTCACCGAACCTGGTAGGTTGAGGGGGAACTAGACATCATGCTAGCTAGAAATAATTATTTCATGGTAAATTTTTCCTCAATTTCTGACAGGAATCATATATTCAAAGGAGGACCCTATTTCTTCGATCGTATCGGCCTGATTATCAAACCTTGGCATATTGGATTCAATTCGGCAGAGGACGTTCCAGCCAGAGTACCAGTCTAGGTGCACCTTCCACGACTGCCTCTCAAATTTTGGAGGGAGGATATTTTCAGGCAAATAGCAACGATGTTGGGTACCCCAATTGCCATTGTGAATCAGTCTTTGGACAAGAAATTCATTACTTACACCCGTATTTGTGTGGAGATTGACCTGAATAACCCCCTGCCAGATTCTATGGAGATCTGCCTAGGGTCCTCATATTGGGTTCAATAGACTGACTATGAGTCGATCCCTTTCAGGTGCAGAATCTGTCATGAATATGGACATTTGCATCATCAATGTCTACAGGCAGTTAGAGATAACAGAGGTTTTGACACTAGCACCAATGAGGCAGGTCAATCAGTGAATTTGGAAACTAGAACAGTCAAGTAAACTGGTGCCACAAAGGGAGTAGCTAACATAAATGTGGGTAATTTGGGACATGGAGTAGCTGGTGGTAACGGCCCTGACAAAGATGGATTCACCCAAGTTAGGCACTGTACTAAGGGACGTGGACATAAGTGGACAAATTTGGATCGACAAGTGGAGATGGGCTTCAACCATTTCAAAACCCTCGAGAGTATGGCCATTGAGGATGGCATTCTTGTGATGGAATAGGAGGGACCTGCTGAGGGTGAGGGAAGATGCTCTCTCCCTCTTGAGCCCCAAGATATGGTTATGCAGCAAATTCTTGAGGTTACACTGTTGCCGAAAGAGGGGACCTCAGGAGCAACCCTAACCCAATAGGTTGAGGATATCAGGTGGGCAGATTTGGTCAAAGATGTAGAGGCGTCAAGGAAAGAAAAGGCTTCACCTTCTCCTCTTGGCTTATCCTAGAGGCCCTTCAAGAAGGTATCCTTCACCAATCCTGCTAGAGTGGGATGCAGGAAGGATCAAGAGAAGCTTAAAATTACAGGGGATTTACTGGTAGAGTCAGGGGAGGTCAAGACCCTGGATGAGCACTTCCTTCCCTCTACCCAATGATAGTACTCTCTTGGAATGCAAGGGGCTTGCATAGCACCCCAAGACGAAGAGATATACGAAGTCTGGTTGTGGATTACTCTCCTGATATTTTTTGTGTTTAGGAAACTAAGCTGTCTGTTGAAGCTATGTTCAGCTGCTTGCCCAAGTTTGGGGTCCATGGACAATGCCAGTGTGTAGGCGCTTCGGGGAGTGCTAGTGGTGTGGCCATATGCTGGGACCCTGGAAAGGTGATGCCACTCCAATGGCTAGCTAGCGTATCTACCTTAACCATGGTTGCCTCCTCTCAGGACAATGGTGAAATGATTTTGGTCACCACAGTTTACGCTCCTATTGATATCTCGGGGCAGCTTAAATTGTGGGTGCATATACAGCAGATTAGGAGCTGTCACCCCTACCTGCCTTGGATCATTACTGGTGACTTCAATGTTGTGCTCAGTCTTGAGGAGAAGAGGGGTGGGATAGCACGTCTTGGCCCATCATCTGACCTTCTCTGATAAAATATGGACCTGCTCCACTTATCAGATGTGTAACCTCTCAACGGTCTCTTCACTTGGAACAACAGAAGATCAGGTATGGATGTTATTTTTTAGCACCTTGATAGATTTCTTGTTTCATGTTTTTGGAAATCTAGTGCAATTTCTCTAGCATCAAAAATCCTTGATTGGAGAGGGTCTGACCACTGGCCCATCATGCTTACTACCAGGCAAATTTTGGGCCCCAAGAAACCCCCCTTCAAGTTTCAGCTTATGTGGCTGCGAGACCCTTCTCTCTAGGGGTTGATGATGTAGTGGTGGAGGTAGGGAGGACCTGAGTATGGCACGGCTATGTTTACCTTTGCCAAGAAACTGTAGTATGTGAAAATAAGGCTCCAGGAATGGAACAGAATTGGTTTTGGAAATCTACATTTTATGAAGAAAAGAGCTCAAGATTCGCTGGACTTGATTACTAGGCAGGTTTGAGATTTCGGACTGTTAGATGATCTCTGCAGGGATGAGTTCCACGCTGTTAAGGAATTGGTTGAGTGGGAACTCCAAGAATAAATCTTTTGGAAACAAAAATCCTGAATTGATTGGCTCTAGGAGGGTGATAAAAATACAGCTTTCTTTCACAGGTCGGTCCAGGCTAGGAGAAACAGGAACTACATCACCTCCCTCCTCTCTTTAGATGGCACTTCTCTTTCATCTCCCCATGATATATCTCAGGAGGCTGTCCGTTTTTACTCAGCACTGTTAACTGATAATGCACCCCCTGCGGATAGGGAGGTGACAACTATCTTTGCGAATATCCTGGCTGTTGTTACTCCTAGCATGAACGAGGCTCTGTTGAAATTGATAAGCTTGGAGGAGGTGGAGAAAGTTGTTTTCAGCATGCATAGGGGTAAAGCCCCTAGACTAGATGGTTTCCCAGTGGAGTTTTATCAAGATTTTTGGGAAATCATTAGGCAGGACCTCTTGGATGTGGTGTTGGAATCCTTCTCCAGCAAAGAGATGCTCAAGGCCCTTAATGCTACCTTCTTGGTGTTAATCCTGAAGCAGGATCAGGCTAATCAGTTGGATTTGTTCAGGCCCATTGCACTCTGCAATGTGATCTATAAGATTATAACCAAGCTTATAGCGGAGCGGCTTAAAGCTTGCCTCCAAGTGGTGATCTCAGAAGAATAAGGGGGTTTTGTTGCCAGAAAACAAATCCTAGATGGAGTGGTGATTGCTTTCGAAGTGATTAATTTCATGAGTATGTCTCGGGAGTGGGCAATGTTCATCAAATTAGATCTAGCCAAAGCCTATGATAGAGTTAATTGGCTCTTTTTACAGAAAATCCTATTGGCTTTTGGATTCAGTCAAATGTGGGTTGATTGGGTGCTTAGCTGTGTGACTACGCCTTCTTATTCTATTCTTATCAATGGGGAGCCATCCAGACTTTTTGGAGCATCTAGAGGCCTTCACCAAGGTGATCCAGTCTCACCGTACCTATTTATCATTCTAGCAGAAGGGCTGGGGCGTCTTATTAAGGCTAGGGTGGCCCAGAACCTTATATGTGGATGGTAGTGGGGGAATGGGTTAACCAAGCTGACTCATCTCCAATTTTTTGATGACATGATCTTGATAGGTGAGGCTCGGGTTAGGGAAGCAAAAGCTTTTCGGCTCACCCTGGATATTTATTTGACGGCTTCAGGACAGCAAATTAATGAACACAAATCTTCTACATATTTTTTTAATACCCCGGAGTCCATTCAGCAGCAGATTACTACTACCTTGAGATTCTGGGCTCAACACCTTCTGGTTAATTACCTGGGGATTCCCCTGGTGGTGGGAAGATAGCCCAGGCTTTTTTGGCAAAATGTGATTGATAAGCTCAAGCATAGAGTTAATCATTGGTCCCATAGGTGGCTCTCTACAGCTAGGAGGGTTATTTTATTGCAATCTGTGATTCAAGCTTTGCCCATCTACTGTAGTATGATTTAGGCAGCTCTAAAATATTTTCTTATAGAATTTGATGCTTTATCCAGGCAATTCCTATGGAGTGGTAACCTTCAGAACTCCAAATGGAGCCTCCTTATTTGGGACACAGTGTGTCAGCCTAAGAAGGAGGGAGGCCTTGGGCTGCGATCTATGATTTTAGCCAGTCAAGCTCTGGCGGCTAAGCTTTATTGGTGGTGGTGCACCAACCAATCCCAGCTTTGGGCCTGCATCTTATCCTCTAAGTATTGTCTGGGGGTTTCCCCATCTGATATTCCCAGGATCCAGATGGAGGGTATAGGCTCCATGGTGTGGAGCACCCTCAAGTTTGGAGCTCACTTGGTGTAACAAAGTCTTTTTTGGATTTGTAGTAGCGGTAGAGAAGCACTCTTTTGGGAGGACTCCTGGGATGGGGCTTCCCCCATTCTCTCCACCCATCTGCATCTTCAGGCTTTATCTAATTCCTTTGTGGCAGCAGGTTGGAATACTATGGAACATTACAAGGAAGTCTATCATCTAGGCAAGTGGGCTGGTTATAGGTGGCAGAATTCTATGGAGTGGCCGCCTGGAGGATCTAACGAAGACCGTGGGGAACTTGTTAGGATTCTTGAGAATTAGAGTTGTAGCTCGCTGTAGGGGAGAGACACCCTGGCCTGGGGAAAAGCTCCCACGGGCCAATACTCAGTTTCTGATGGGTACATGGAGCTATCTAAGCAATACCTTGGAGATGTTGAATTTCATTGGGGCAAGAAAGTCTGGAGCTCCTTATCTTGGCCAAAATGCAATTTTTTCTTATGGACTCTCTCTTATAAAAAGTGTTTGACTTGGGAAATTTTGTGCAGTAGAGGATTCCATGGACCGTCAATTTGCTTGTTGTGCTACAATAGTGAGGAGAGTTGTAGCCATTTGTTCTTCTAGTGTGAGTTTGCCAAGAAATTTTGGCATCAGTGGTGGCAGGTCTGGGGCATCCCCTGCTGGCACGTTTCTTCCTTGGGTGAGTTTTGGGAGCACCTTGGAGCTCCTCCTTCCAAAGCATCCATTCTCCAAGCAGCTTGGGCTATTGGGCTGACTCTCATCCTTTGGAATCTATGGATTGAGAAAAACTGATGGCTCTTCCAAAACTACATCCTGGAGCTCCGCGTGGTCTGGGTGAAGATTCTTCATGTGGTGGGGGAGACCATTCTAGCCAAGTGCATTAGTGAAGAGGACTTGTCCCCTGAGGATACTGCGTGCCTTGCCAATTTGTCTCCTTCTCTCCCCACATCGCCAACTCTCTTTTTTCCTTCATGTCCCAGGAGAGGATCTCGACTACAGGCATGACTGGTAGACCGTATAGGGCATTGGATGCTGCCAAAAGAAGGGGTCATCAAAGTTAATATAGATGGGTCATCAAGGGGGAACCCAGGAGATGCAGGTATTGGAGGCCTTGGGCGAAATAGTGCTGGAGAAATTTGTTTTGTGTTTTCTATTCATAAGGGCCAACATACGAACAACCTCATGGAGGCCATGGATATTCTTGAGGCTGTTTGAAATTGTTGTCAGCATGGCTAGGATCACATTTTTTGTGAATCAAACTCTTTAGTGGTGGTGAACTTACTGAGGAAATGGGTGTTTGACAATGTGGATTGGCAGCTTGCTGGGGTTGTCCAGCAAATTCTGCAATTAGTTTCGGCTTTTGATTTGATTTCTTTTAATCACATTCCTCGAGAATGGAATGGTGTGGCAAATGTTCTAGCTAAGTGGGCCTCTGAGTTTGGGCCACACTGGCTTATTCATGACTTTGATAAGCTCCTGTTGAGTTTGGCTCAGTAGCTAACCCAACTTGTGGAGCAGGATATTCTTCTGTAAGTTTCTCATTTTTGAGTCTTTCTTAATAAATTTTTACCCCTTTTAGTTAAAAAAATTAATTAAAATATTCCAATAAATCATGAAAAAACCATGAATTATCCATAAACATGAACAATTATCTTTTGTGTGAAATTTTGGGTAATTTGGATGGTCCTAGTGTCTTTATTTTTAAATCTAATCTTGGAAATCAAGAAAGAAATAAATCTAATCTAACCCTACATTAAAAATTAGTTATTTTTATAAAAATAATGTTTTCAAACTTCCCATTATTTGGAAAATTTAAATCATTACCTTAGATATTCTTTAATCAAAAAAGCATTATTACCTAAGATTTTAACCATTTGATATGGTCTAGTCAATAATGGATTGAACTTGTCATTTTATCGTGTCTTCTAGTGTGCCTTATCTCATAATACGACCAAATATGAAATTATATAAACATTGAATTTTTAATTATATTAAACCATGTCTTGATGGTATCTTGGTGTTTTCTAAAATTTAGTAAGACTTCCATTCATGCATCTTTCATTTGGATAACGTCTAACAATATATACTATATCAGTTCATCATCATCCATATACTATTTTATGAATTGATACATTGGTACATGAAGAGTAATCTATAAAATAGGTTATTTCCCATATACTAATAGGAAAGGTGACACCTTAAATTATTATGTTTAACCCTAAATTTATTTGGGTGAATATAATATATAGTTAAGAATATATAAATGAATAAGCACAAGGATGATAAACAAATATATAGAAGGACAATTAATTTTCAAACTAAGATAAACAATATTATGAATTTAAATATTGGAATATGATAAAAATAGAAAGTACAACTACTAATTTATATTTCAATGAATTAGAAACAAGATTGTCTATTTGGTTTACTATGAAATTTGAAGATATAATATGGAATATGATATAAGTATATTGGATATAGATTCTATTTCAATCATCATATTCTATAAATCTACACTCTATGAGCTCATACACTTGCATTAGATCTGGATGGTTGCATTGATGCAATTATCTAACTTGGACATAGGTGTTTAATATGTAATATTGACTAGATTTAAGTGTGATGACCTGGAATGTTTCAGGTTTTATGTCACATTTATTCTAATGTGATTGGATCATGTGCATAGGTTATCACTCTTCATCAAATGATCAAACCCTAGCTTCCTCACCCTTGGAGTGATTATGGTAAAAATGGGTTGTGGGCACAGGATGTCAATCTCCCCTAATTACCACTCTATAAATGGTCACTACCTACATAGCCAATAATTTTAAGAGGGCCTCAGACTTATGTAGTTCTCCCCTTCATGTTAGCTTATGTCTACATAAGGATGTAATGTGTAATAAGTACATACATAGAGTGACTTAGATTTTAACTTAGAAAATATGGATCCTAAAATTATCCTTAAATAAATAAAACCTATATATGGGTTATCCTTATGATTGATATTTAAATAGGAAATAATATAGAAGCTTTGATCACTTTAATGCTTGACTGAATGCTTTTGGTAAGTTGTCTTGTGACATTTTAGGTCTATGATATGTGAGGAATAAATGGTCAATATTGTATATATACCAATACCCTATGTAAATATATTACATAAAATCACTTAGGTAGACCATAAAGATACCTTTAATTTTCAAATTTGATGACTTTAGGGAACTAGACACTTATTTCTGCACATGACACTAGTATTGATGCAGACATTTGGATGGGACACAAGTGTCTATGAAATTTTAAAATAGGTACAAGTCCAAAACATGTAGAGGATGATAATAAGTAAGTTTATATATTTTTCATATAATATAATTCCTAATCACTATAATAACATATGGTTAGACTAATAGATAAATAACAGACGCAAGCGATAGCAAATGTGAGCCTTTCAGTAGTAAGAAGGCGTAAAAACTAAAGGTTGCATCCATGAGAATTACTTTCCAAATATACAATACTAAGGTGTTATATAGTTTATATTTAATGTCTACATACTTTCCCCATTTTAATATAGTAATGAAATTACAATTTTAACACACCTTATCTTTATGTGAGTCCAAATTGAGCAGTTTGTGGGTGACTAGCCTAAAATCAATATAATGTTACAATAGATAACCAGTGCATATAATCTGGAATTTTAAATAACCTAAAATTCTTTAAAGTAAAGATATCAATGTTATGATTACACTAGTGTTTCAATTCAACCATCTTACCTTTTAGAAATTTTATTTAAAGAGATGCTTTATTTATGAAGTATTGGATTTGATATTAGGATAGTTTGAAAACTTACAAGTGCATATATATACATATACATATATATACAAACACACACACATATATTGTAATCACTCTATGCATATTTAGGGTAGATTATTTAATCACTTCATACTATAAACTCCATAATGTGACATCCAAAACTATTGATTATAGATTGAACACACATAGTTATTAAAGTAAGAAATCGAAGAGTATAAAAAAATGAAAAATCCTCCGTAAATAGCTGAAGAACATAGATCTACATATAGGTGAGTATATGTATAACTCCCCTTATAATAGTGGTCAAATTCCTAAAATAGGAAAATAACTCTATAGCCCAAATAGCTGGTAAAGGAAGTTACTTCCACTAGCTAAATATGGATACCAAAGTAACTCCTTGTGACATGCACACCTAAGAAAGCTAGATCAAGTATAGTAAAAATTCAAATAAATAAATAAATAGAAAATAAAATCTTACACTAACACCCCCTTAAGAGTAGCATATGTGGATATAAGAAATGGGTCCCAATAACAATGCATGATAAAGTATCCATGTACAACACAACTCTCAAAAAGTGGAGAAAAGGATAAAACCCATAATAAAAACTCCCCCCCACTCAAAATTTACAAAAGAAGAAGAAAAATAGTACATGCTCTAAAAATATTGAGGACAAAAAAAATGTGCCCATAAGTTATAGCATAGAGTACATAGAGAGAATAGATAAGAAGTCTCCATAGAATATGTTTAAGCTACCTACATTAGAACTCACAAAATGATGAATATCACTGGCAAGATCCTTTATTTGAAGACTAAATAATCTCAACCTGTATCAAATAATGTTTCTTCCTTTTTCCAAAGAAATCACGTGAAGTTTTTAATTAAATTTTACCCATTCCACAAAGGAGGATGAAAGTAGTAATATGAAGATATCATTAATAGGTACAAACATAAGGCATGGCATAGGTCTAGAAAGATCATGCACAAGAACTATATGTAATGTCATTGAGGTGAACATATCAAAAGGACAAGGAAAATTCACTAGAAGAATGTCCATGTGAAGAGGAGAGCTCAATTCAATAATTGTTGAAACTAAATAAGATAGTGTAGATGAAGCACATATATATGCAAAGTAAAAATCCACAAGAACATATGAGTTATCAAAGCTCTCAATGGGTGTACTCATAATATAAATGATAGACTCCTTAGAATTACAATACTATGAAGTCTCTAGAAGAGTAATGTTTTAAATATGGACAAAATTAGAATCTATAATAGGATAGTTGAGGTCAGTTAGAATCTCATCCTATAGTGGTGTATCGATAGAAGGAAGAGCATAATACACCATGAATTTGTCATCACAAGAAATAGGAGTAGGATGAGGAATTATAATAGTCTCTAAAGAGACAATATAAAAAAGAGGAGGAGGAATGATATAGATCTCATTAGGATATCCAAAAAGAGACTAAATAATGCTCTAAATAGTGTAGGGACACTGTGTATGTTCCACATGGAAACAAAGATACATGGAAACATTTAATACTAAGGTACCAATAACCTTATCATAAGTGTTAGCCCATTTATTGTACCAAATAGGATTAGTGGGAGTAGGAATCTATCCATATAGGAATGGAATACTATTTTTTCTTGTGAGTAAGTGTTTCATGTAATCACACCAATAAGCATAGTTGGTTTTTATAAAAATAACCACTACTATAAAATTAACTCTCTTTGCCAAGTGACATCTCTCAAGTGTAGTTGACATGACTGAGAGAAGACACCAAATAAGTGCATTGAGAAAAACACTACATAAGTCAAAATTCATGCTCAACAAATAGACATCAAGATATATTAACAATGTATCAAATAATTTGAGAGTAATATATGCAAATGACACTAAAGTGTCACACAAGTCACAAAAACTAAGTGTGCACATGAGCAAAATGAGGGCCCACAATATCCCCTTCAAGATAATTATAAATGACCCCTAATGTTTTTAAGTAACATAAAAAACTCAAATGTATGGATGCCAAACTCTATCAATAATGAATTCATTTAAAATATCAATAAGACATAACATGTTATTTTTAGGGGATCTAATAACCTGCTAGATCAAACCACACCTTATGGTGGAATAAAATACACTGGAAGCATTGAACAAGGGATCATGATGTAAGGGTTTTAGGGTGGCAGGCCCCAGTAAGGTGTTGATGCTTATAAATGAACCATAGGTGATTTTAGTGTTTAAATAACTTATCTCATTCAAGAATTTAGAAACTTTAGAGCATGAGTTGTAGGATTTGGCAATCTAGTTGCCTGTGGTGAAATAGCAACAGAGCAAAATAAACTATTCCACAATATTTATATGATTTGGTAGTTGGGAGCCACCTTGGCCCATTGTTTATAAATTATATATAATTTATGTTAATAATTAGTGAATTGCATTCCATATTTAAGCTATAAACTAATCTAAATGGATATTTATAATGAAATTAAAACTTGAGTGATATGGTATAAGAAAGGAGCAAAGAGAAGGGTAGGGTAAAAAAGAAATAAGTGATTGTCTATTTTAGCCTTAAACATTATGATAAAGAATCAATTTCAACTAAGTGTGCATCTAAACCAATATATAATTTAAAATATCCTAAGCTTAAATTTCACCATATACTAGGCCAATTCTGGAGGATAGTGTGAAGAATCACAAGTAATACCCAGGTCCTCTTTTAAATATTTACCACTATGATCAAATAGCATGTGCACATATAAAAATAGAGTAAAATTAAATGAATCAAAACCTATGTTATTTCAACTAATCTAGCATGTTGCACAAATTAGAAAACCTATGATTATAAGGTGCAACTTAGAATTCAAAGAAACCATTGAAATTTAAGGCATAAACTAGCAATTAAGAGAAAAGCTATATTAGCAATTGACATATAAAAAATGTGAACAATATTTGTAGAATTCCTTGATTATATTAATTTCTTTAAGTATATGAAATTTTCTCAAAATTATATCCCATTTTACAAATGGTAATGCATGCCTTTATAGAAATATTCGGCAGTATACCGATCAATTACAATATACAGGTATACAAAATACAAGGATAGTTGTCCTTCCTAAGATTGTTCTAGAATACACTTGATTTTTAAAATTAAACTAACCTATGGCAATATGCTAACAGACTAGCATATGCCTTTACAATGGAATATTCTATTTCAAAAGTTATGAAATTATAAAAAATAGAATATTGTCTAATTTTTTGGTGGGGCCTCTACTTGTTTTTGGAGGATGCTCATGACTTTAGTATGTTGCTCATCAACTAGCTCTAGACCCCTAGCCATGTCCTCAATTTCTCTGTCATTTCTAGCCATGGCTTCTTTGTAGGACCCAAAAGCAACAATTGATCACCTTGTATAAGCAACTAAACACGAAATTTAACCAGAATGCACAAGTAATAGAATTCAAAAATAACACAGAATATGAGAGACAATACCCAATTGTATTAATACTCTTCCAAAAAAAAATTACAATGAAGAGACGCCACACTCTTCCACACCTTATAGGCTTCCCACACCAAGAGTACAGTAATTCACCTTCAAGAGTTATCTCTCTCAATTACGGTCCCAACACACAACTCAAACACAGAGTTGGTGTTCACCTCCAACCAGTCAGTATAAATACTGCCAGTACACAAGTACTCCACGTACTCCATGACCAAGTACACACCATACTCCAAGTAGATCTCCCTTGATATTGCTACCTATTGTGTTGTTAATCTCCCTAATCTTGCTGCCACCTATAGATCAACTTGGTTTTGCAACACCTGCAAACCTAGACCACACACACACACACACCTTCAAATCAATGATCTTACTTACCATGTAGATCTCACCTGATCTTGCTATACCACATATCAACTTGGCCTTGCACACCTACCAACCGAGATCATACACACATGAAGAACCCTTTGGATTCTCCAAACTAGCACCCCTGTGGATCTCTACCAGATCTTGTAACAACCTACAGATCTACTTGATCATACACACTTGGCACTATGGCACTAGGAGGAACACACCTTGCTCTCTTCACTCTGAAGGAGCTAACCTTGCTCTCTCAACTAGCACACTTTATAATACATCCCATGATTCTATTATATAGATCCCGTGCCAAAAAATAATTAGACATCCAATTACAATAATTAGATCCATAGCTCAAGAATAAAATTAGCCTTTTACATGTAAACAACCAATTTGTTAACAAACTATTCGTGAACTAGTAGTTTTGGAACCACACAGGTGATCGACATCAATCCCTATCTGGCTGGAGATGACCGACGTTGACTGATACCTAACTGATGTTGGTTGCTCTGCTCACTAGATATGACTGACATTGATTAATCAGACTGACATCAGTTGCTCTGCAACTCAACAACCTCTTATTTGCATCTAGGTGAAGCTTTTAGCTCCACAACCTACAGCCCATGAGTCTATTATATAGATCCCATGCCAAACAATAATTAGAAATCTAATTAAAATAATTAGATCCATAGCTCAAGACTAAAATTAGTCTTTTACATGCAAACAACTAGTTTGTTAACAAACTATTCATGAACTAGCAGTTCTAGAACCACACAGGCGACTGATGTCGGTCCCTGTCTAGCTGGAGATGACCAATGTCGACCGATACCTGACTGATGTCGATTGCTCTGCTCATTGGATATGACTGACGTCTATTTATCAGACTGGTGTCGATTGCTTTGCAACTCAGCAACCTCTCAACAACCTCCTGTTTGCATCCAGGTGAAGCTTTTAGCTCCACAACCTAACATTCTTTAATGCTCCTAGCTTCATTTTCCTCTCTCTATCATTGAATATCATGTTTAGTATCTTACTCTTATCATCCCTAGATTTGCCTTGGATTTTTTGTTTAATTTCTTGGGTTACCAAAGTAGCCCTATGTTTGAATTCTTCATCACTTATGACTCCAAGGATAGAGGGTTATACAGGGTCTATAAGCATACTCCTAAGAAGTTGTTCAATCCTTAAAATTAAATCTTTATCATCTTTTATGAACCTCTCCACATCATAGTTCCATGCACTCAAACTTTGAACCTTATCAACCATAATTCCCAAAATTGCACTCAAGTGTCCCAGACTAATGTTTTTGAAGCTTAGGATTTATTTCCTTGCTTGTATGTTGAGAAGTTTAGCTATTTTTTCTTTTAAGACTTTCCATTGGGTGACCAAGATCTTGGCTAATGCACTCTACATTATCTTAATTATTTTGAGTGACTCAAACATGTCATAAAATGACTAATCAAACATCTTGGTCATTACTTTAGGAACTAATAGAATTGTCTATGTCTCCAAATTTGCTTTTTCACTTTTTAAATTATAAATCCTCTATTTCATTCCATTAAACTCTACCTTTGCTTGTGTTTATTAGGATTTAAGAATCTTCATCATGAATGGTGGCTTCACCAAGATATTAACCCCCATTGGGCATAGGCCTACAAAAGTCTCCACCTTTTAAAAGGTGAATTTATTTATTCCCACCATAGTTATCTTGGTGGTAACCCTCTCCAATCCATCTATCTATGCATTAAATTGCATGGTTTTGGATGACTTTATGAATTTTAGAGGTTATGAGATGTCTATACCAATGTCACTTGATACTCTAGGAGCATCCATCTTCTTTATTTTTGGTCCTTGAGTGACCATAATTTTATTTCTTGCTCTTTTAACATGGCCCTAATCCATGGATTCATTTCATCAAGTACCTCCATACTTGTCATGGCCCATGAATGGAAAATAGTAGGGATATTTTATAACTTTTAATAAATGAACCAATCAGGGATGACTAGTCCATATATTAGGAATTCATCACTGAAGAGATTAACTTCACTAGTGGTGTGAGTGAAGGTTAATATTATCCTCTTATTTTTTCCAACAAGAACCAATGTTAGCTTTGCCTTCCTCTTCTCTTGGGATGCCATAGGGACAAGATCTTTTCCTTTATCTTCTTCAGACTCTCCTACATGGATTTGAGTCTCTTTAAATAGTTCCTCTTCCCTATCAGTATCATACACCTCTACAAGTTCTTTGAGGACACCTTCAAGTGTCTCTTCTAGATCTAAGGCTATCATATCTATGTACTAAATAAGGGAAGGTGGCATTTGTGGGAGTGTTGAATATGAGATCCCCTCTTCAGATCTATCTTCATATTTCACCTCTCCCACTTTCTCTTTGTCATGGCCTTGTTCATCTTGGTTTTGTATAATTTGTCCTTAAGGTTGCGGTTGTGGTTGTTCTACTTGGGGTTGTTCTTGGGCTGTCTTAAATGGTCCAAGCAATAAGTGATATTGTAAAGAATGAATTTTCCATTCATCTTCATATGGCTTGTCAACCTTGGTCAATTTTTTCTCTAATTTTTTTATTGTACCCTTGGACCCTCACCAACACCTCTTCATTATTCTTAACCTTAATATAAATGGTGTCATAAACACTGATTTGATGTACATATTCAAGCTTGGGGAGCTTATTGTCCTTCAAATAACTAGCCACTATGTTCTTAAGATCCCACATCTTGAGTTCATCAATCTAAAATCTAAATGAATCCCTATGTGTATCCATGGTATCAACCTATTTCCAATCCTAAAGTATAGTTTTCCCAATGGTTAGTGGGAAGGGGTGGAGAAGATTACTTAGAACATATACTAGAAATTTGTAAGGTTGGGACATAATCACCTCAATTTTGATGACTGTGTAGTCAAGGTAGTACCAGATGTCACCCATCATGTCAACATACTTCTTGATGAGTGGATGGACCCTAGGCATGGTAACACCTATGATAGCCTCTATTATGGCTAGGTGGATAGTCATAAATAAACTACATATGGTTTTTATATTTAAAGATATATAATTTAGAGTAATGGTGGTTTTTCCCTCAAGAGACCAATTTCTAATACTAGAGAAGTTAATCGAGGCAAGAAGGGTGTCTAGTAGGTATGACATCATGTAAAATTACTTAGATATCTTCCTTTTAATGATAGTGAAATTTTTGGCCAAGAAAATACTGATCAAATCTCCAATTGGAGGGGTGAGCTTTTATTTCACCATGAAATACACATAGGGAACCCAGATTTTATTCACATACATGGTTGAAGGGGCTCCAAAGGCTCAATTTAATAGGGTCATTATCACCCTAATTCCTTCCTTTAATATAACTATTGGGATTTTCCTTTCAAAATCCCTAAATATGTAGTCTTTGGTTTAGTTAGGGTTTAAAGACAGAGTCCAAGTCATGGTTACTAGTCCATTCCTTAATTTTAGATAGGTCAACATGAGGGAGAGGGAGCTTGTAATATTTCTCAAAAGCTACAAGATAATTATAAGATATCTTCTTAGAATTTCCTTCTCTAGTGATCCATTCATTATCTACTCTATAATCAACAAATATGGGGGCAAGGATATCTATACAATGTAGTACCTCAAGTTTTACATTAGCATGATGAAGATCAGCCATCTAGATAGCAACCACATCATATTGCCTTCTACTTACCATAGTAATCCTTTGTTACTCATTTGTAATGGGCTTCAATTCCTCCACCATGAAGAAGAGTTCAGACTAATTCCTAACACTTTGGACATTTAATGTTGTAAGGTCTAACTCAGTGTCCTTAAAGATCCATATTTCATTATTTGTTGACAAGTAGAGCTTGGTCTCTTCCTTCAATTATTGTTTACAAAATGCCATTGTCCTTATTTCTTCAAATTGCACACTTTAGTTTGTAAATAGGTCTCTATGAAAGCTCTTTGGCACTAAGAACATAATCAAGCTCTCCTTGGATCAAATTATGACCAAATGAATTTAATTGGGTCACTTTTATGTAGGGTTTAGGTTTTCAAAGCTTTAATGGTAGGATATATCAGACTCTAGCTTATACATGCCTTGGATTTAATTGAGACCTTTGCCTTTATACTTTTGCATTTTTGAGCCCACAAGATCTTTTATTTTGTCTTTTTATACTTGTGTGGTGCCTATGTTGCATTGGTTTAGACCTTTTTCAGAATTTTTCATAAATGTCTTTGAGCACTAGCCATTGTTATTTAAAATACCTTATTTTATTTTGCACAGTCAGATCAAAATCCTAGATTAGCACAAGTCATTGATTATAATCTATGATCTTGCCTATGATTGGATCCTTTTAAACAAGACCTATGGTTATGACACTTGGCATCTTTGTGTGTCTTCCCCATGCTTTGTATCTTATGTCAGTGCTTTATTGAATGAGCATTGGCCACACAGCGAGCTCATGGGCCTTTAAAAATTCATGGGCACCTTTGTGTCATTACATCAACCTCCAAAAATAAAGTGTGAACCATTAGATCATCTATCAACTCTACCTTGAATGTTATTTTTCCATGCATTAAGCTCATGAGCTCTAGAGGCCTCATTGAAAAGTCTTTGGGGGCCTCGCATCATTGGATCAAAATCTAGTGACAAAAAGTGAACTGTTGATCTATAGAGATGCCTAAACTTTAAGTTATTACATTATTAAAATGGGACTTAGGCTTAAATTCCATAGGATAAGGTTTATTACATGTTTATTAAGCATAAATCAAACCTTAGGCTAAGGGATTTATGTCTAAGTTTTTTGAATTTATACAAAGGGGACCAAGATTAAATATTTTAGGCCAAAGTTTGCATTATGTTTAACAAATAAAATGCATACTTTTGACCAAAATATTTATGTCAAGTCTTATAAAACATGCCTAAAGGAGCTAAAAATGGTACATTGGTCTAAAATATTTAGGATTTTATTGTATTGACAAAACACATTAAAATCCCCAACTAGAAGTAACTTGGCCTAAGTCATGTGTAACAAAGACCCCTTTTAAAATAAGACTCATTATAAGTCTATAGTTTAAGGTTCATGATATTTAAACAAAATTCCATGGGACCTTAATGTATAGATTTATACTTAGTTTATTTTTCATATATTTAGACCACAAGACCATTTTTGTATTTTGTAGTTTGAAGATTTCTCATGTTTGAGCACTTTTTGAGCACTTCCCTTAGATTGTAAAGCCATTTCCAAGCCTTTCAAAAAGATTTTGGAGTATATTTTGATCATGAGTGGAATAATTCATTATCTTAAATTTAATAGTCTCACAAACATCAAATATGTTTTCATGGACATTAAATGACGATCATGTGAACATCAATTTTAAGCTAGTGAAACTTTTATTTTGATGGGCTTAAAGTTTAGGGTCATGGAAACATCAAATAAATCCTCATAGATGTCAAATGATGGTCATGTAAACATAAATTTTAAGCTCATAAAATTATTATGACCCAATTTGAGAATGCCACTTGGCACCTCTATGGGGTTTCCAAGGATCTTGGACCTGATTCACTCCATCAGCTCAAAATTAGTGATGAAGAAATAGCCATAAGATCATGATCTAAGATCTTTCTCATGATTGGTTTCTCTGGTTAGGTAGGTCCCTTTGTGTTTAATCCTTGAATGTAAGGGTGTTACATTTTGATCATTTAAGCCTTTCATAATCCTTTGACTTTTCAACTATGCTTCACTCTATTTGATCAAATTCTCATGAGCAAGTTAGAGTCATTGATTACAATTTGAGGGATTGAATATGATTGGTTCAAGGAGTTATGTGTAGGATTCTATCATTTTTCCTTGTCTCATCTAATCAAAGGGTTGTAGGAAGCATGAACTGTTAGATCATCTAAGATGCATGTTATTTAAGTCAAAGTTTGATATTTTCTCACTCTATTGGATTAAAGGCCATGATAAAGCAAAGGTCATTAGATCCTATGAGATGAGAGGAAGTTAATTTAGGACCATGGTGATAGAAAATACTTAGGCTAAGGTGTTAAGACTAAGGTCTTGATTATATTAATAAATAATTTGGGGCCTTAGGATTAAAACCTTAGGTTAAGATATAAACAAGGGACTGAGCTAACATAAAAGTAGACTCAGGGAACTGAAACTTAAGCTAAGATGTTAATACTAAGGTCTTGATTGTTTTAATAAATATAATGGGGCCTTAGGGTTAAAACCTTAGGCTAAATTATTAAATATCAAAAGGACCCTACAAAATGAATGTTAATTAGGCATACAAGGAACTGTAAAGGAGGAAATAATAAAAGGGACTAAGGATTTTAGGCTAAGTTTTAGTTGTGTTAAAAAACATGACTAAGCTTAAAACATGAAATTTATACTTAGGTCCAAAAATGGATTTTTTAAAGGTTCCCACCAAAATTCAAATTTGAATTGAGGGTTTTATCAAGGTTTTGGAGCATGAATTTCTTAGGAACAAACACCATGGAACCTAAAACTAAAAGTCATAAAGACCATTTATTAGTAATGTTAGTCCAAATAAAAGCAAAACAAAACTAAGTAATCCTACTTTTAACAAAGTGGGTGATCTTCAAATTCTATAAATGATCTTATCATGCCATATTTCATGTTCAATTCTTAGGGTTTTTCAAGGGTCCTAATTTTCAAAAATGGGGAGTATGTTGGTCCCAACAAATGGTGACTCATGGGGGAAACATAGCAATATGTTATAACCTAAAGACTCTGGTTTAGACAAATAATTAGGTCATCCGCTCCACTTGATCAATATAATCATCCAGATCAAATTATGGTTGAAACAAACCTTACATTTGTAGAATTAAAGATCAATATCAAGACATATCCATATTATGTGTGTGTTTTAATTCCACTTACTATTTGTCATGGGATTCAAGAAATAACTTCCAAGTTTCTTTATCCTTAATCACTAACACTTGACTTGGAGCATGTTTAGATGTTCATGAATAACCATGTTTTTTGCTTAGGGAATGCTTAGGCATTATTCTATTGGTAGCTAGGCATCTATAACCGTGATAGAGATGCCTTTGGCTCTACTCAAGGCCTTGATCCACTACCATCTAGGCATCCATAACCCTAGTGGAGATTACCAAAATCATCTTTACCTGAAATCTTATAATTTTGCATTGTATCCTATTTTTTCGTGTATTTTATACTTTTATGCTTTTAGAAAGGTTGTGAACTAGAATAGCCAAGTTTTAGGATTGGTCAACTATTTTATCTTCATAGAATCACCTATGGCTTCTACCATTATCCCAAGCAAGGATGTTAATTAAGTGCTAGTATGGTTATACCATGATAATTTGAGTCCTCACCCTGCACATGTAAGTCTTCTTAAAACCAATTTGGGGTCAAGACAATAGTCAAGTCCTTATGAAATGATTAACTTCTTCTATTAGTATTTCCTAGTCTATACATATTATAGCATTATGCTTACATTTTAGGACCATGGTCATTATTTGCATGGGGCACACACCTTAATTTCTAAATTTTGGGAATTTCAAGAAAATTTCATAATCTAAAGCTTAAGATTGTCCAAAAGGACTTATTGGAATCAAATAAAAAATCAATGAGGAAGAAACACCCAATAGAAAGTAGGAAATAAAGAAAGGAAAGGAAATCAAATAAATCTATACATGTTTATATACAAATAAGGGATAAGAAGGAAAAACTTGAAAGGAAAATAACTAGCCTACCTATACTAAATCTTACAATCTTACAATTTACTCCATAAAGACAATAGGAGGAAAAGTAGAGTAGTGCTTGAGGTATTGCCCATTGGTGGGCAATGTGAACTCAACTCCTTATAGATATTTGAGCTTGAAGGTGTTATTTTTGAATGTTTCTATAATCTGGTATGGACCAATCCATAAGGGTGTGAATTTTCCATGTTTGACCTTAGGCTCAGATGTTTTGTCCCAAAGGAGAACTAGGTCTCCTTATCTAAACACCTTATTCTTTGATATTTTATCAAACCACATTTTTACTATGGTTTGATGCCTACTAAAATCAGCAAAGGCTTTCTCCCTTGCATCTTTCATCTACATTATGTCTAGAAATCTTGAGTTAGCAAGTTTTTGGCTCTCTTCCATGTATTCCTACATAAATATGTATGTGGGAAACTTGAGGGTGATAGGAATGATAAGTTCTTATCCATACACTAATAATAATGGTGAGGCTCTTAGATCTTGATTGATTATTATCCTATCTACCCATAGTGAAAATTTAAGAAGCTTATGGTAGGTCCTGGGCTTGTCTGCAATAGAATTTTTGATTGCCTTCATTAGGTTTTTGTTTGTAGATTCAAAGACTCCATTTCATTGGGGATAATGGTTAGAGGAAAGCTTGAGAGTAATTCCATTAGCATAAGCCCATTCAGTCATCTCTATAGATATGAAGGTAGATCCATTATCACACACTAGAGAGACTAGAGTCCTAAACCTAGTATAGATGTTTTCCTCCAAGAATTTGATCACTTCTTTGGTCATGCATTGCTTAGTGGCTATAGCTTCAATCCACCTTGTACAATATTCTATGGCTATTAGGATATATTTTTAGCCTTTAGATGAATTGGGGTTGATTACCCCAACAAAGTCTAACCCCCATTGTGTAAATGGTTTATCAACCATGATTAGTTTTATAGGCATTGTTGCCTTCGGCTCCTTGGTGATAAAAATTGAAATGATGGCATTCTCTCACATGTTGATGAGCATCTTTAAAAATGTTTGCCTAATAATAGCTAGCTCTAAAAAATTTATGGGTTGTGGTTCTGAAATATGGATGCCCACTACCCAACTTTTCATGGAAGTGTTCATGATTTAGGTGGTTTCTTCTTGTGAGACACATCTCAAGTAAACCCCTTCAAAATTTATTTTATATAGGACCTCATCCTTGATCAAGTAATGGGTATATTTTAATATCATGTCCCTCTTTTACTCCCTAGATAGACCTATAAGATAGGTACCATTAATTATCAAATGTATGATTTAATCATACCATTCACTAGCTTGAAAGTTATGTTGATCCACTTGCATAATACTTAGCCTAGGGTTAGTATTATCAATCATCTATATCAAACCTTGGCACCTTAATAATTTTGTTGTTTTCATTTCCAAGTCATGCTCCTATAAAATTGACATCCACTTACCTCTACATTCCCCCAATTCATTCTAGCTTAACATAAGTTTGGTAGTAGGGTCAGGTAGGATAGCATGTACCTTATTTCTGAAGATGTAATGCCTAAATTTCTTAACTACCTTAACTAATGCATATGAATGATTATCAATCAATGAATAATTTATTTTAACATTCTTAAAATTAGTGATCATAAAAAATATTGGGTGATCACATCCATCAATTTTTTTAGTTAATATTGTAGCCATAGTGTGGTCAGATGTAAAATAATAGAGGTAGAAGTCCCTTGAGAAGTCAAGACTTATGAGGACTAGAGCCTAGATAATAGCCTATTTAATATCATTGAATGCCTTTCTATATTATTCATTCCATGTGACTTTGGCATCCTTATTTAGCATGTCATTTAGTGGCTTAACAATCTCTATAAATCTAGAAATAAACTATCTTACAAAATTTGTCTTACCAAAGAATGACTTTAATTCTTTTTTACTGTTTGGAAGTTTTATTCTAGATATGGCCTCCACTCTTTCAAGATCTATAGAGATCTCATCTTTGGATATAACATGACCTAATAATTTTCCTTCTATAACATAAAAGATACTTTTATTAGGGTTTAAGGAGATTATATACCTTCTACATCTTTCAAACACTTGTTGTAAATGCATGAAGTGATCTTCCCTATTTTTATAAAAAATTGCTAGATCATCCATATATATAATGTTACACTTACCTATCAAGCCTTGGAAGGCATGGTCCATAGCTCTTTATAAAAAGAGCTCCTACATTGATTATCCCAAAGGCCATCCTCTTGTAATCAAATTTTCCCCACTTTATTGTGAAATCTATTTTCATCATGTCCTCTCTATCAACTAACACCTGGTTGTAACCTAAAAAGCCATCAAGAAAAGACATCATAGCTAAACCTAAAATAACTTGTATCACTTGGTCTAAAGAGGGAAGGGGATAATTATCCTTTTTTATGATTTTTTTAAGCTCTTAAATTCAATAAAAAATTTAATCTCACCATTTTCTAACTGGCACTAAGTTAGCCACCCAGGTAGAATTCCTGATGGGGAAGACTATCCTAGCATCTAGTAGTCTTTTGACTTCTTTAAAGATCATTGGTTCTAGGATAGGGTTTACAAGCCTCTGATTCTACCTAAATGGTTTACAAATTACTTTAATGGGTATAGTATAGGTAATGACTCTTAGGTCAAATATCTTTAATTCATCATAGAACCATGCTATGACATCCCTATATTGGCTAAGGAGCTCCTTAGCTTTCTTGTTCTCAATCTTCATATAGGATTTTCTAACATTTACTAGTTAAATTTGATATTGGAGGCCAAGATCAACAATATTATAACCTTTCCCACTTACCTTGGGAACCTTATAAACTTCAGCTAGTTTATCCTGATCAAATAGTCTCTCTAAAGAAATCATCCCCTTGGGGATCTTATTGTCATTCAACTAAATGACTTTACCATGAAACTTGTCCTCCTTAGATGTATTTTCATCAGTCTCATCAATAATATGAGAAATAAATGTTCCAAAATTGGTCATGAAATCCAATATTTATTGATCATGATTGAAAACTTAGAAATGGTTGACATTATTAGGCACTGAAGGACAAAGGACTAGCTCAATGCTAAAATTAGGAGAATCTTGGTTGGGTATGAGGTTGGTTGTAGCAAATTCCAACTCATCAGTAGCCTGGTTCTATTCTCTTGGAATGGAGGTGATGTTAAAAGCATCAAATAATTCAATCAAATCCCAAACTTTGAACTTATACCTTTTAAGATATGAAAGCTTGCATTGGTATTTGCTTCGTACCTAGTTGACTGCTAGTTTTAAATCCTCATAAAATAGCAGTTCCTTGATTTTATTATTTATAAAAAATTACAAGCCTAAGAGAAGGGCTTCATATTTATCAATATTTTTATTGAAAAGTAATTAGATCTTATAAGAATCACGGTACTTTATATTAGTATAATCATTTAAGACAACACCAACACCTGATCTAGCACTAAACCTAGCACCATCAAAATGCAATTTCCATAGTCCAAGAACAACATGAGTACTCTTGGGATCACATAGATTATTAGTATCTAAGTTAAAAACCCCTAAGTCTTAGTCAATTATATTGACCCTCTTGTTTACAACATTGTATTCTATTATCATGTGTTTCATCCTTGGTTTTGTTTCAACATTGATCTGATTAGGAACTCGCTTCCAAGGTATCCATAGATGTGAGCAATTTGTGGAAATGTAACCATTCAAAGCCTTGGTCCATTCCCTACTTAATAATATTCCATAAACATCAAGTATATCAACAACTTGAATATCAATGACTTATTGCACCCTAGGTTCAAAAGCTAGTTGCATGTGAACATTTAAAAGTTCCCCAATTACCCTAACTCTATATTTGTCTAAGTTATAACTCTATCAAACTTAATAGGAGTTAGGCCAAGTTGTTTGCATATACTTGCAAGAATAATTTTGGTAGAAGCATCTGAGTCTAATAATCAATTATTTAAGTTCTTACCAACCATTCTGATAGTGAGCAAGAAAGGAGAAGATTTAGCTTTGGCTGTGTGCACAGTCACATTGGCATGATTAGCCTTGGGTGGATTATTGGATTTTTTTATAGAGATTATATTAGGAGGTCCCTTTGCTTTGTAATCTATGTGAGTTCATGTAAAGTGATATTCCTTTATCTTTTTCATATCCTCAACTATGTTATATCCATTTTTGTTAGAAGAACTTAGAATATCAACATTAGGTTTAGAAGTACTCCCTTTAATGGGTTTAGGATTTTTGCTTGAATAAGTGTTTGGAGGAGTCACAAAGTTGTTTAAAGGCATTGAGGTAGTTAAGGGCTACTTCTGCTCTCTATTCCTCAAGGGATAGGTCTTCTTCAAAAACTATTAAAAAGCTTGGATCTCTTCAGGGATCTCATCAGGTTTATTTTCCTCTTGAAAGGGGAAACCAAAGGTGTCCACCATGAAGGATAGCTTAGATGATTTGGATCCAGAAGCACTTGCACCACTTTCCTTATCAAAAACCACTTCAAATTTATCCAACTCTTCTTTTAAATCCTCAAAGGCTTTACAAAACTCAATATAATGAATTTCACCATGCTTGGTTGTGTAATGTACCCTGTAATAATTAGGCAATGTAATATCAATGAGGTTAATGTCCATGGTCTTATTTTTAGAAGGTGTATCATTATTCCTATTATTATGAAAACTATCATTCTAAAATCTATTATCGAGCCTATTATACCTTTGAAATGAGAAGTTCCTACCTGAGCTTTCAACAACATTTCCAACTTGTTTTTTCAATTGAAGAAAATCAATGCTTAACTTTTAGACCATCTTTAATATAGATTCATTCTCATTTTTAGGATCTTAAAAATTATGTACCTAGTTATTATTAGTGTTAGTAGTTGGTACTAAATCTCTTTTATCACCTCCTTTGGATCCATTAGTGGTAGGATGACTCAATAACCCTAGGTTATAATTGGGTTCGTCATGACTTAAAAGCAACTAAGTGAGGTTTGGGATTTGATTAATGGCAAGGATGTTCTAGTTCTTATTGGGGAATAAGTTTATCATAGGCATATATGGGCTAATGTTTGGCAAAGAATATGTCATTTCCCCTTTGGGTTTCATATATTCATTGATGGTCACTACCTTAAAGTAGGATCTATTTAATGAAGTTATAGCTGGTGTGGATCTCTTCAAAAATATAAAGGTCATAGGATCTACTGCATCCTTGTAAAATTCTAGAGCTAAAACATCATTAGGCTTATAAGGAACTATTGTCTTGCTAAAAAAATTATGAAATATGGCATTGAAGGACCGAATAGGCTCACTTTCATCCCTTATAATGGTGGTAAACTAATGGTAAATAACATAAGGACTAACAATTTTACTAAATTGATCTATAAACACATTATTGAAATCATCCTAGCTGGTGATGTAATTATCAGGCAAGTTCAAAAACTATTCATAAGAAGCATCCTTAAAGGTAAAGTGGAATAACCTATAGGCCACATCTTCATGTACTATAATTAATAATCTTAAGGTATCTTTAAAATATTTTATATGTTCTTCAGTAATTACTATACTTGTTAGACTAAACGTAGGTAGATACTTTTCAGGGTTGCATGGGAGGTCATGTACCACACATGGTACACTAATTGAAGACTCTCCTAGACAAGCAATACTTAGATGAATGTTAAAGTAAAAGGTACCTTGAATGGGTAAATTTGGAAGAGATATAGATCTCTTGCACCCACGTTTGTCACATCTAGCTTTTCTGTAGACCTCAAGTTTAATTAAAGGTTCCCTAGTTTTTTAGTGTGATCTTGTTCTAATCTTGGGCACTTCCATCTTGAATTTTGAAGATCTTACCTGAAATATGATGTATCAAGTTAAATTTTATAGATAACAAGAGTTATACTTGCACATTGATCTTATTTTGTAAAGGATGTATGGAAAACTGTCAAATGACATTGATCTTTGACCGAATTAGCTCAAAGATGCATTCAATTACATGAATATGGTCTATATTTATAATTATAATCCTAAAGGAACCCATATATATGAAATATATGCCAACCTTTGATAAAAATGAGCCATCCTAACCTCAAATACTATGGATATTCAAGGCTTAAGATAAATTTACTGAAAACAAGCATCAAATCCCAAAAAACATCAATCTTTGTCTAATGAAGCATAAAGATGCATCACAAATAGAGAATATCAATGATATTTATACTTATAAGCAAATATTTTACTTAAAAACATAAAGATATATTAATCTTAGATCAAACAAACTAAGATCAACAAAGGTTTAAAGAATTCACCAAGATTGGCCCTCCTTCTAGTACCAGCGGAGCTTCTCTTGTTGATGCTTCTAAATGAACCATAGGTTCTCTTAGTGTTTAAAGAACACCTATAATTATAAAATTTATAAAATTTAGAGAATAATTTATAGGTTTTAGTAATCTAGTTGCCTATGGTGAAATAGCATTAGAGCAAGATAAACTATTCCACAATATTTATATGATTTGGTGGTTGGGAGCCACCTTGATCTGTTCTTTATAAATTAAAAAAAATCTATGCTAATACTTAATGAATTACATTCTAGATTTAAGAAACAAACTAATATGAATGGATATTTATAATGAAATTAAAACTAGAGTGATCTGGTATAAAAAAGGAGCAAAGAGATGGTTTTAAAGCCTATGATCTATTTCCTTGCTTAGATGTTGAGAAGTGTAGCTATTTTATCTTCTAAGGCTTTCCATTGGGTGACTAGGCTCTTTGATAATTCACTCTACCTTAGCTTCATTATTTTGAGTGCCTCAAACATGTCATAAAATGACTTATCAAGCATCTTAGTCATTGCTTCAGGAATTGATAGAATTGCCTATGTCTCTAGGTTTTCTGAATTATAAATTATTTATTTCATTCCTCTAACCCCTACCTTTACTTATTTTTATTATGATTTGATAAATCTCTCAACATCTTCTTCATGAATGGTGGCTTCACCAATCTGTTGACCCCCATTGGGGTCAAGTCTACAAAAAGCTCCACCTTTTAGAAGGTGAATTCCTCTATTCCCACCATAGATGTATTGGTGGTAACACTCTCCAATATATCTATCTCTAGATTAAATTACATGTTTATGGATGGCTCTATGAATTTTAGAGGCTCTAAGACATCTATACCAGTGTTACTTAATACTCCAAGAGCATCCATCTTCTTGATTTTTGGTCCTTGAGTGACCACAATTATCCTTTCTTCTTGATATTTTACCATTGCCCTAATCCATGGATTCATTTCATCATGTACTTCCATACTTTTCATGGACCATGAATGGAAAATAGTAGAGATATTTTGTAATTTTCCATAAATAAACTAGTCAGGGATGATTGGTCCATGGATTGGGAATTCATCACTAAAGATATTAAATTCACTAGTGAGGTGAGTAAAGGTCAATCATGTCCTCTTCTTTGGTCCAATAGGAACCAATTATATCTCTTCCTCTTCTCTTGGGATGCCATAGGGATAATATATTTTCCTTTATCTTCTTCAGATTCTCTTGCATGTATTTGAGTCTTTTCAAATAGTTCCTCTTCCCTATCAGTATCATATGCCTCTATAAGTTCTTTTAGGGCACCTTCAAGTGTCTCTTCTAGATCTAAGGCTATCATATCTATATACAAAACTGGGGAAGGTGGCCTTTGTGGGAGTTTTGAAAATGGGGCCCCCTCTTTAGATCTCTTTTCCAATTTCACCTCTCCCACTTTCTCCTTTCCATGGCCTTGTTCATCCTAGTTTTGTATAATTTTTCCCTGAGGCTATGGTTGTCATTGTATTAATTAGGGTTGTTCATAGGCTATCCCAGATGGTCTAAGAAACAATTTATACTATGAAGGATTTATTTTTTGTGCCTCTCTAGATGGCTTGTCATCCTTGGTCAATATGTGCTCAAATTTGATCTTGTGCCCTTAAATCTTGGATAACACCTCTTCATAATTTTTAGCCTTAATATAAATGGTGTCATAAACACTGAGTTGATGTACATACTCAGGCTTTTGGAGCTTTTTTTCCTTCAAATTATTGGCCTCTATTTTTTTATGATCTCACATCTTGAGTTCATCAAGATAAAATCTAAATGAATCCCTGTGCTTAGTCACGGTATCAACCTATTTCTAATCCTAAAGTATAGTTATTCCAATGGTTAGAGGGAAGGGGTGGAGAAGACCCTTACTCTTTTATTTTCAAATCCCATTAATGTTATTGATGAGTTATGAGGCAATTTCTTGCTTGACAAGCTTACTTGGAACATATACTGGTAATCTGTAAGGCTGGGACATAATCCCCTCAATCTTGATGATTGTGTAGTCAAGGTATTAGTAGATGTCACCCATCATTTCAACATACATATTAATGAGTGGGTGGACCCTAGGCATGAGAATTCCTATGATATCCTCTACTATGGTTGGATAGACATAGTCATAAATAAACTACATATGGTTCGTATATTTAAAGATATGCAATTTAGAGTAATGGTCCAAAATGGTGGTTTTCCCCTTAGGAGACCAATTTCTAATACTAGGGGAAGTTGATTAAGGCAATAAGGGCATCTAGTAGGTATGACATCATGTAAAATTTCTTATATGTCTTCTTTTTAATGGTAGTGAATTGTTTGGCCAAGAAGACACTGATCAAATCTCCAATTGGAAGGGTGAGCTTTTGTTCTACCATGAAATACACATAAGGAACCTAGATTATGTTCACATAGGTGGTTTAAAGGGCTCCAAACGCTTGTCTTAATATGTTAATTATCACTTTCATACCCTCCCTAAATTGGCCTATTGATATTTTTCCCTCAAAATCCTTGAAGATATGGGGTCTTTAGTTCAACCAAGGTCTAAGGACAGAGTCCAAGTCATGGTTTCTAGTCCATTCCTTAATTTTAGATAGGTCAATGTGAAGGAGAGGGAACTTGTAATATTTTTCAAAAGCTATAAGATAAATATAGGCTATCTTATTTGAATTTCCTTCCCTGATGATCTATTCATTATCTACTCTACAATCAATAAATATGGGGCAAGGATGTTTATACAAGGTAATACCTCAAGTTTTGTAATAACATGGTGAAGACTGGCCATCTAGATAGCAACCAAGTCATAATGCCTTCTACTTACCATAGTAATCCTTTGTTACTCCTTTGTGATGGGCTTTAATTATTCCACCATGAAGAAGAGTTCAAACCAATTCCTAACACCTAAGACATTCAAGACTACAAGGTCTAACTTAGTGTCTTTAAATATTTGTCCTTCATTATCTTTCGATAAGTAGAGCTAGATTTCTTCCTTTAATTGTTATTTACAAGTTACCATGGTCCTTATTTCTTTAAATGTCCCACACTATTTTTCAAATAGGTCTCTATGAAAGCTATTTTACATTTAGAACACAATCAAGCTCTCCTTGGATCAAATTGTGACCAAATTAATTCAATTAGGACACTTTTATGTAGGGATTAGGGTTTCATAGCTTTAATGGCATGATATATCAAACTCTAGCTTATACATGCCTTGGATTTAATTTGGACCTTTGCCTTTATACTTTTGCATTTTTGAGCCCACAATATCTTCTATTTTGTCCTTTTCTACTTGTGTGGTGCCTTTGTGGCATTGGTCTGGACCTTTCACTACAATTTTCATAAATGCCTTTGAGCACTAGCCATTGGTATTTAAAATATCTTATTTTATTTTACACTATCAAATCAAAATCCTAGATTAGCATAAGCTATTGATCATAATCTAGGCTCTTGCCTATGATTATATCCTTTTAACCAATCCCTATGGTTATGAAATTTTTCACCTTTATGTGTCTTTCCCATGCTTCATATCTTATGTCAGTGCTTTATCAAATGAGCATTGGCCATGCGATAAGCTCATGGGAATTTGAAAAGTCATGGGTACCTTTACACCATTGGATTAACCTTTAGTGATAAAGCATGAACTATCAGATCCTCTGTTAGTTCTACCTCAAATTGTATTTTTCCATGCATCAAGCTTGTGGGCCCTCAGGGCCTCACTAAAAAGTCTTTGGGGCCCTCACATTGTTGGATCCAAATCTAGTGAGAAAGCATGAACCATTGATCTATAGATATACCCAAACTTTAAGTTAGTACATTATTAAAATAATACTTAGGCTTAAATTCCTTAGGCTAAGGTTCATTATGTGTTTATTAAGCACAAAGCAAACCTTAGGCTAAGGGATTTATGTCTAAGTTTTTTGAATGTATACAAAGGGGACCAAGATTAAATATTTTAGTCCAAAGTTTGTGTTGAGTCTAAAAAATACAATACATACTTTGGACCAAAATATTTATGGTAAGTCTTATAAAACATGCCTAAAGGAGATTAAAATGGTGCATTGGTCTAAAATATTTAGGATTTTAATGTATTGACAAAATGCATTAAAATCTCTAGCTAGAATTAACTTGGCTTAAGTCCTATATAACAAAGACCCCTTTTAAATTAAGACTCAGTATAAGTCTATAGTTTAAGGTTCATGATATTTAAATAAAATTCCATGGGGACCTTAAATTATAGATTTAGACTAATTTTATTTTGCATATATTTAGACCATAAGACCATTTCCATATTTTTTAGATCAAAGATTTCTCATGTTTGATCACTTTTTGAGCACTTCCCTTAGATTGTGAAGCCATTTTCTAGACTTCTAGAAATATTTTGGAGTATATTTTGATCCTAAGTGTACTAATTCATTATCTTAAATTTTATGGTCTCATGGATGTCAAATACATTCTCACGGATGTCAAATGATGATCATGCGAACATCAATTTTAAGCTAGTGAAACTTTTATTTTCATGGGATTAAATTAGACAATCATGTGGATGTCAAATAAATATTTGAAGATGTCAAATGATGGTCATGTAAACATAAATTTTAATCTCATCAAATTATTATGACCTAATGTGAGAATGCCACTCAACACCTCTTTGGGGCTTCCAAGGATCTTGGACCTAATTCACTCCATTGGATCAAAATTGGTGATAAAGCAATAGCCATAAGATCATGATCCTAGAGCTTGCTCATGATTGGTTTCTTTGGTTAGGTGGGCCCCTTTGCTTTTAATCCTTAAATGTAAGGGTGTTTCATGTCAATCATTCAAACCTTCTATAATCCTTTGACTTTTCAACTATGTTTTGCTTCATTTGATCAGATCCTCGTGATCAAGTGAGAACCATTAATCATGATCTAAGGGCTTGAATGTGATTGGTCTAAGGAGTTATGTGAAGGACTTTATCAATTTTCCTCACATCATCTAATCAAATGGATAAGAGAAGTGTTAACCATTAGATCATTTAAGATGCATGTTGTTTAAGTCAAATTTTGGGCTTTTCTCACTCCATTGGATTGAAGGCCATGATAAAGTGAAGGCCATTAGATCCTTCAAGATGAGAGGAAATTAAGTTATGACCATGGTGATATAAAAGACTTAGGCTAAGGTGTTAAGACTAAGGTCTTGATTATATTAATAAATACATTAGGGCCTTAGATTAATATATAAATAAAGGATCGAGCTAACATAAAAGTGGACTCAGGGAACTGGAACTTAAGCTATTATGTTAAAACTAAGGTCTCAATTATTTTAATAAATACAATAGGGCCTTAGGGTTAAAACCTTCAGATAAATTAGGAAATATTAAAAAGACCCTATAAAATGAATGTTAATTAGGCATACAAGGAACTTTGAAGGGGTAAATAACAAAGGGGACTAAGGATTTTAGGGTAAGTTTTAGTTGTGTTAAAAAGCATGACTAATCTTAAAACATGAACTTTATACTTAGGTCCAAAAATTGATTTTTTAAAGGTTCCCACCAATACTCAAATTTGAACTGAGGGTTTTGTTAGGGTTTTAGAGCATGAATTTCTTAAGGACAAACACCATGGAGTTTTCACTTAAAATTCACAAAGACCATTTATTAGCAATGTTAGTCTAAATTAAAGCAAAACAAAATTGAGCCTGCTTTTAATAAAGTAGATGATCTTCAAATTCTGAAAATGATCTTATCATGACATATTTCATGTTCAATTCTCAAGTTTTCTCAAGGGCCCTAATTTTCAAAAATTGGGGGTATGTTGGTCCCAACACAAGGTTAAGGGGTAGATCCCCTTATGGTATTTAAAGGTATATCCCCTATAATATTATAGGTAGGGTCGAGAGGTAGTGACATTGATGCCAAACATAATTTAGAGCTTTCATGGCCCTTTGAATTTCCTAAAATTTGCCAATTTTGCCCAAAAAATGTCCCCCAAAATGGATGTTGATTACCATCAAAAATTCATCCATGAGGAGTACAAGAAATAAACAAATAAGGAAAAAGTTAAAGAAAAGAGAGAAGGGGAAGAAAGTTTGGTTTATTTTTTATGGGGTTTAGCCACCGGCCAAATTGGGCCTCACCCTCTATATTTGACAATTATAAAAAGAGGTATATGACCAAGAAAATCACCTTTTAAAATATCTCCTTATGTCTCCCAAATACAATATTTTTTTTTTAATAAAAAAAAATCAAATATCTCCAAATATTATTTTTATAAAAAAACTCTATCCAACATTACAATATTATTTTTTAATAAAATCTAATCAAAAAATCATTTGTGTCCCACCAAGTTATAATGTTTTATACAAAAAAATAAGTAAAACTCTCCCATTACAATATATTGTTTTTATATAAAAAATAATATAAAAGTGACACACCCTTATTACAAGGATTTATAAGTTATTAGCCACTTAAAAACTTAGTCTAACATGTCAATATTAATGTTATATTAATATTGTGAACTAGGAATTTGATGATGGAGGGGAGATTAGTTTTGTGTTAGTGGAAAAATCAAATCAAAAGCACACTAAAATAACACCTTCATGCCTAGTTACTAGGGTGAGCTTAATAACAAAAGAAATGAAAAGCACAACTAAAAAGTAAGGAAAAAAAGAATCCTTCACCTTCCTTGGATGCTCCAAATGCTTGTTGTAGTGGCTTGCTCGGTTTGTGCTCATGAAATATTCATCAATGGAAGCTTGACTACCTCCATCTCTCCTTGAAACCTTGTATATATTTTTGGAATCAATTTCTCATGGTAACTTTGGCATATGAGAGCTTCTTGAAGATATTTGAGCATAATAACTTTACACCAAAATAGCTTAGAAATGATGTTCATGGCCTCTCTATTTATAGATTTTGGAAAATGGCTAGAATCAACCTAAACCATCCATCTCAAGATTGATATGTGTGGCTAAGGATTAATCTAATTTTTAAATTAAAATTCATAAATAGGCTCATCAATATTTGGGATAGAGGAGCAATTAATAGGCATGGAGAGCATGAATCTTGATATTTGTGGCATTTATGGCCTAGGGATGTCTTCCCAAGAAATGATGTCACTTGATGATGAAAATATTCAATATTCATTTCTAAAAATAAGTATTCAACAAGTTTCTATTGAATTATTAATTAGGCTCTAATTTGGTTTAATTATCTCTTAATCATGATTAAGCATTTTGTGCAAAAATTGATCAAAATGCCCTGTTATTGGTCCAAAATTTGACTAGATTAGAATTAGAAGTCAATATTAGATGCATTAGATCTGTTGTCCCATTTAGGATGTTAACAACACCAAATAAAAAAGGCACATGTCTCATGCAAGATATTTGATAGAAAAGAGCAATCTAGAGCACCTAGATGAAAAATTAGCATTTTGACTTAGAATGATCTGATCAAAGTTAGATATCTCATAAATTACATTGCCCCATTTAGGGATACCCTAGCCAAAATTGGCACTTGAATATACTGGATTCAAATATTTTAATGTGATTTAGTATTTTTAGGCCAAATTATATATTTCAGTTGGAAATTTGTCAAAAGCCTAGTTAGAGGTCATCGGTGGCCAAATTTAGGTGTCTAAAGTTTTCCCCTATTTAGGAAGGTGTTGCAAGATATAAGCATAGTAACATCTTCTCAAAGAATTAAAAGGTCATGTATGCCTACAATTTCAATGATGATAAACTAACTATATGATGCCCCTCGAAGGAATGGTTGGCACAAGTAGGTTGACAAATGGTCCCTCGAAAAGAAAGAAGCAAAATGAGGGGACCAAAGAAAGGAAAGATCATGGGAGGAGAACACAATGATTTTGAAAAAGTAGTCAAAATCATTGACAATGCAAGTGGGATGGTGTACAATGGTTTTCTCAAAGGCAGTTATAAGCATTATACCTTGATAGTGGCAACATGGTATGATAACACAATGATTTGCCCAAAGGTGGTTATAATCATTGAGAAGATGGAGCTGTCCTAGTTAGGATAGACAAACAAGATAATAACATGCCCCTATATGGGTGGAAAAAGTAAAGTGGTGATAGCATAATGATTTGCCCAAAGGTGGTTCTAATCATTGAAAAATGTAGGTGGGACAGTGTGCAATGATTTGCCCATAGGTAGTTATAAACATTATACCTTGATTATGGAAAACATGATTAATTGGATAATGATGAAGGTAACTTAACACAAAAGGAAAATGGTGAATTTAGAATAACTTGCTAGTAGGGAGATGCTCATCTGAACTAACAAAGGTTGAAATTATTTCATGGTTAATTACTCTATTTGGGATATGATTGGGATTGAAATGGGATGTTAGTGTTGAAGAGATGTCGATGCCACCATTATTAAATATAATTCTTGAAGTTAAGGTTTATTTTATAATGTATTGGTAGGCATCATGGTATAACATCATGAAGACTTGGCTGAAATATGCATAAGGACTGCCTCCCATAATCCAATATTCAATAAAAAATAATGCATCAATGATAAAAACCATGATGATAATGTAAACATATAAATATGAATGGATTCAAGTGTAAGTGTGGGCAAGGAATCACCCAATGAACACACATAAATTAAATCAAGGCAACAGTGTTAAAAATAAACAAACAGATAGATAAACAAACAAAATAAGTAAAAATAAATAAACAAACATAATATAAACCATATGAACATTTCCCCTAGAAAATAGATGATAATTTAACAAACAAACAAAATAAGGGAATAGAATAAAAGGAAGGGGGTAGCTGAGTTGTCTCTAGATACACTAGGTAAGTGGACACTACCTACATAGTTTTGTAGACATAATATCCAAGAAAAACTTTAGGTCAAATGTAGTTCTCCCAAGAAATGGGAAGAAAATGATAAATGGTGAAAACAAATAGAATTGGCATGATATAAAAATAATAATGGTCTTGCAAAATGGAAAGTGTGTGGGAGAAAAAGGCCAAAAAGGATGGGGAAACTAAGAAACAAGTGATTGGTTTAAAACTTAGTAAGAGTTCCCAGAATCCTTAAGGCAAAGAAGTGGTTAATGTTTTTTTAGTTTTTTCTAATGGTTTTATAAATGTTTTTAGAATTTTATAAGTATCTCAACTTGATCAAGAATGATTAGACAATAAATGGTTCAAGCACACAAAATTGCAAGAGCATTCAAACTTTGGTTGCTCACAAAATAGCAAGAGCATTTAAACTCAAGTTGCTCGCAAAACAGTGAGAGAATTCAAACTTAGGTTTCTCATAAAATGGTGAGAGCGTTCAAACTTAGGTTGCTCACAAAATAGAAAGAGAATGGTAGAAAAGATGATTGAGATAACCTCAACAAGTATTGAGCACTGCTTATATAGTCCCAGAGTAGGACCTCAAGTCACTGTAGTTCCACCCTTATATCATAAGAACCTGACTTGCGTAGTTGTCAATTCAAACAAAATAGGCACAGTTGGTAAAAAGGCATAGTATGGCATAGGAAATGGCAAGTTAGTACATCAAGACTCAATAAACAAATATTTCCCCTATTTTTCCCATAGGGAATTATAACTAGGACACAATGGCATAGATTAATGGTACTAATTTGCCCAAAGGTGGTTATAATTAGTAACAAGATTGGTGATAAGAAAGGAACAACAAAAAAAAGATGTAATTGCCAAAACTTATGTCATACTCCTCCAAAATATGATCTTTGTTTGAAGTACTTGAAAATAATTGATGAAACTAATTAGATTCCTTGGTGCTAAAAAGATGTAACTAATGGCAAAACCAAGTTCAAACAGGCTGGGTAGATAGGATTTAAAACATGACTATTGGATAGAATGGAATGGTAAAGTAGATGTAATGGGCTAAGAGGAATGATAAGCATGATATTTATATAAATAAGAAAAGTGATAAAATGGCACAACTAAAATGGTCCTTATAGACAATACACCCTAGTTCTCAAGCATAGGACCACTTAAGGTGAATAATATTCATTGGCTTAGAAAGTTCTTCTCCATCTAGTGTGGTGAGCCATATACTCCTAATCTATAATCTACAGTAATGATGAAAGGCCCTATCTAGTTTGGTTTGAATTTATCTTTATGCTTCTTCTCAATCATAGTATTCTTTTGGTTTTCTTTAAGAACAAGATCATCAAGTTAAATGTAAAAACAAGATCATCAAGTTAAAATGTTCTATACTTGACACACCAATTATAGTGGCCTTTGAGTTAGTTCTGATATGCCTAAAGATTATTGAGTGCAACTCTGAATTTTTCATCAAGTAGGTCTAGCTCTTACAGGTGGGATACTCGATAGTCATGATCATCTAGGGCATGCTATTGAAAGTTTTCATCTTTTAATATCCACCTGGCGGTCTACTTCTAGAAACATATCTGATGCACAAATGTTTTTGGTCATTCTTGATCTTTACATTTCTCTCAACAGTTCTTCCTTTTGGCCCTAGTCTAAATGCCTTTGAATGCATTCAGGTCCATGCTCAAACTTGCAAGGATAAATGGCTATTTCATTGTTGTGACTTTGACATCTGCGGGCACGTCACTTTCCTTGGCAATTCCTTCAGCTTTGTCATTTGATCTTTCCCAAAGGGGACCTACCCTTCTGGACCTTAAGAAATGGTCTGCTTTGGGTTGGGAAGATCCCCCAAAAAGGGTATCTACCCTTTGGGTAGTCTTTGGATGGCCTTTGGGCTTCTTTCTTTTAGCGGGCTTTATCCTTTATTTCCTTCAGACAAATGTCCGAAGGAATTCCTTCAGGCAATTTGTCTGCAGGAAATCTTCCTTGCCTTATCTTTCCACTGGGCTTTGCTTTATTTTTTGGGTGAATTCCTTCAGACAAATTGTCCAAAGGATTTCATTTTGTCCTTTGCCTTGTTCATTTTCCTGAAGGAATTCACTTTCTATTTTACCAGGGGAACTTTTTCAAAGGAAATCCCTTTGCTCTTTTGGCCTTTGAATTAGTCCATTTGCCCCCTTTTCTGCCCTTCACAAGGGCTGTTTGAGCTCCAAATTAGCCTTTAAAGTTTTTAAAATGATTCATTTTGGCTTTTGAGTGTCCTCCACAAGGGTTGTTTGTCCCTTGAAAATTTGCCTTAGTTGATTTTATGTGAATTTCAAATTGTGACACGTGGCAGCATCTACTGCTCTTAAAAACAAAGTGAAATGAGACCCGAAAGATGACACTTGGTAGCATCCACTAAGTTCTATCAAGTTTTTCATTTCCTTAGTCACTTTTGCCATAGAAATTCCCTCTATAAGGGCACTTGTGTCTTTGACGCTTGGGGCACTCCTTTGAACTTATCGCTTGAACCGACCGATTGAACCAACTTTGGTTCAATGGTTCAATGGTTCATTCCCTTATTTCTATTAACCACTTGAACCAAGATTCTTTGAAACAAGCCTCATTGAACCCATTAAACCTATTGAACCTTGAACTCATGAACTCATTGAACCAAAGTGGTTAAATGGTTTAACGGTTCTTTTGATTGAACCTATCTGTAGAAGCCTTTGAACCTGTTGAACCATTAGTCCATCACTTCCTTGTTCTTTCTAAGATCTTTGATCTTCATTGTACTGGTTAAACCTTTTAACTTGTGAACTCATTGAACCCTTTGGTTCAAGGTTCAATGGTTTAATTGGTTCATTCTTTTTATTTGGCTAAGTCCTTTTGATCTTTTTGAACCAAACACGTTGAACCATTTGGTTGTTGAACCTGTTGAACCATTGAACCTGTTAAACCTTTGAACCAAAGTGGTTCAATGGTTCAACGGTTCAAGTATTATTCTCTTTGATAAGTGTTTTGAAGCTGTTAAACCTTGAAGCGGTTGAACTTTGAACCTTAACAAATGCGCTTAACTCTTGTTGTTGATGTTGAACCCTTGGACCCATTAAACTCGTTGAACCAAAATGGTTCAATGGTTCAATCCTTGCTTAGAAGATTTCTAATGAACTCTTTTAGTTGAGCCTTGTCATTGAACCAACTTTGAAATCACCTAAGTGTTGAGAGCTTGCTTCTTTCTTATAGAGTCCGTAGAAATCAACCTGGGAATCCCATAGAACTTGGCTAAAAGAGTCCGTAGATTTTATTCCTATAGAGTACATAGATTTTCTTCCTACAGAGTCCATAGATTCAAGCCTACAGAGTCCATAGATTCAATCATGTAGAGTCCATAGATTCAAGCCTACAGAGTCCATATATTTAAGCCTGCAAAGTCCATAGATTTTTGAGAAGCTTGAAAAATGAAGAATTTGAATGATTAAAACAAATTTCAAGATGGGAAGACATTATTTTGGTCTGAGGAACCAAAATAGCTCACATGTTGTCCCAAAAAATAAGAAGTCTATTTTTGGGGACAACAGGTCTGATGGAGTCTTGATATTAACCTCTATTTTATCTTCAACTAGAAGGGTCAAACTATCTTCTAGGATAGTAGGCAAAGACTTGAACTATTGGTATATCAGGGTCTTCTGCTAGGAATTGTTCTTTAGCTTCTCTTAGGCATGATGAATCTAATTTCCGTAATGGAAGAACTATCCATGTGACAAAAATAGTTATAAATTCTTGAAGAATTCAATCAAACACTTGTTGTTGCTTAAAACTAAACTTAGATCCATAGGCAAATTCATCATTGGTGGCCTCCTAGTCTAAAATTAAATAAGAATGAACACCCCCATATAATGATGCCTAAAATAGGTTTTCACCACTAGAATGGCCTTTATCTTTACTTTTTCTCTGGTCATAAATCTCTTCAAATAGGTTTTCACTTTGGGACCTCAATGTTTTATTTATTTCCTTTTGGCTAAGGGTGTTCACCCACTCTCCAAAATAGGCTTTAGGATCTAATGTGATTAATAATCTTGATTTATGATCTCCTAATAGAACATTGTCTCTAAGGCCTAGAAAATCATAGAATGCCTCATCATTCTAAAACTAATCAACTGATAAACTAGATTCTTGTTGGTCCCAATATATCAGTTAGGGATAGTATAATGGCAATGGGTTACTATGAATGACTAGCATAAGGGTATAAATGGAATGAGAGGTAAACAAGTTAGTTTCAGTGAGGCCATCAAAGATGAGGCTATGATGGGACTCTACTTCACTGTCGGCATCATCATCACTAGTTTCTAGTGATGAAACTTGAATAAGATATGTGGGGTCACTCCCAGGTGGTTTAAATTCAAGTCCAAAGGGTCTTTTATACTTGGTCATAGAAATTGGCTCTAGTGTTCCTTGTTGGTTTGGTCTAAGGCCTCATCCTTCATAGTCTTGACTCTCCATGATCCTAATGGGAATAGGATATTTTGGGATTTTATAATAAAACTTGGTTTTCATTGTAAAACCATCATTCATCCCCTTCAAGAGGGTTTGGTTCTAGGCCAGATGTATAAACATGATAGGTCCCTTATCTTTGTTCTTTTGTTGTGAATTCATGTGTGGGGTAACTTTACATCATATAAAGGTATTTGGATTCTGAGGAAGATTAGAAATATGGAAGGTATCATGGGTCATATATTCCCCTAGGCCATTATCTGAAATGTTGAAATGATTGGAAGCTTCAAGAGGTGGCATGTGGGAAATGGAATCCAAGGTATTAGGATTTATGAAATTATCCTATGGAGGATCAAAAAGTATGGCCTTTATTATATCCTACTTGGAACTTGGATTCATGTTGTATTGATAATTGTAGCTTTGAAACTCAGCCTCAAGGTTCTTGTAGTGCTCATATGGGTGAAAATCTCTTGGAATATTTACTTCTATCGCTGAGTGAGAGAACTTGATACATTGATGTAGCATTGATGAGACTACCAGAATCTCATGTAACCAAGGCCTTCCCAAAATCATATTATATGATAACTCAAGATCAAGCACATGGCAAAGTGTATCATGGTTCAAAGACCAAATGATAACTAGTAAGCTTATGGTGCCTTTTGATTCTCTCTCCTAATTATCATAGCCTTTGATAGTTATCATTTTTGGCTGGAGATCTTGCATTATGTACCCAAGAATATTGATAAGATTTAGAGACACTGTGTTGAGGCTTGATCCATTGTTTATAAGGACACATTTCACTCTATGCCACTTTATATAAACTTATATGTATAATGGATTATTATGGAGAGGGCCAAGGGAAGACATATCACTTTGGTTGAATGTGATTTATTGGGCTGGAGCTAGGTGTCCAACCAAAACTTGAAATTTATCGAGGGATATGTCACTAGCAATAGCAGATTGGGTTAAAAACTCAATCAAAATGTTCTTTTGGATTGTTGACATTTGAAACAAATCTAAAATAGATATCTATGCTGGTGTCTTTTGCAATCATTCCATAATATCAAACTTCTTGTCTTGGTCAATGGTGAATGATTTATTTTGAAGCTGAATGGTTGGTTGGATATAGGCAAAGTGGTAGATGTTTGTCAGCCTAGGATTGTAGATTTTGACCTTTAAGTTGTGATTTCATAATCAATATGAGATGCTAGACCATGATTGCTAATAAATGTTGAGAATGGTGTGGGACCAGATAGGATAAGTCTCAATTGCTAGTGCACTTCTATTTGGTCATGTGGCAAGGGAGAATTATCTATATAAGATCTAAAAGTGGAAGTCCTAATTTTTTAGTTCACCTATGTGTAGTTCCAAGTCAAAGAAGGATTATCCATGTAATTTGGTTGAGTGGTATTGTTTAGTAATGGTCTAGATTGATTAGTTCTTAATCTAAGATTAGGAGATGGTATTAACACTACCCCCTACAATATGACCTATAACTCTATTGTAGTCATGTGTAACTACATGGTAGGTTTGTTGGTTATTACCATTCTAACCTTGGTTTTTTCAATTTTTTTGACATTCTTGGTTTTATTGTTTATTTTATTGATTCTTCTAGTTTGGCCTTTGATTTTGATATTGTGGATTTTTTTGTTTCACCAATTGGTGTTGTTGTTGTGGTTGCCAATTATTATATTTTTGTTGAGTGTTATGTTGTGGAAAGGGATTTTGATAAATCCTAAGAGTTTGATTGGAGGTGTAATCACCATTATATAATGTTAATCTCCCCATTCTCCAACATATTCTCAATTAAATACTTGATTTGCACACATCTTCATAAATTATGTCCATTGACCCAATGATATTCATAGAAATCATTTTCATGGTACCAATAAAGATAAGGAATGCCTTATGGATAATGCTTTGGTATAAGCCAACTAATCAGATTAGCAATGACAAGTTTATGAAATGAAGACTCAATAGGCTCTCCCAGGTCACTAAAGACACAATGACTAGGCACAATTTTTCTTAGAGGAGAGGTTTGTAATGGTAAAGGTTGTTTCATTTTTTGTGTAGGTCTTGGTTATTGTGCTTACAGTGTTGGTTGGAGAGGTTATCAGGTAGGAGTAATATAAAAAGGTGGTGTAGACTATGTTTGTACAATTTGGACATGTCATGACTTAGTTACTCCATTTCCCACAATATTCCTATTATGGTTGAATTATTTGGGTCTATCTTAGTTATTGGCTTGTACTAGTTGTGATGATTGCACTTAGATTGGATGTTGGTTTTGGCCACTTCCCTGATTTGTACCTTTATTTTTTTATTTGAATTAATCTTGATAATCCCTTTATTAATAAGGGCTCACTCAATCAACAAGCCTTTGTCGATGATCTCTTTGAAAGTATGTGCACATTGTAGTTCTAGATGATAAGCTATCTCACTATGAAAATTTTTAGTAAATATAGCGGCTAATTATTTATTTGGTAAATTGTGGGTGAATAAATTTCCAAGGGCTCTCCATCATTATAGATAACTTGAAAAACTCTCACCAAATTTTTGTTTTACTTGTGTCAAATCAACCAATGAAATCTCATGTTTGAGATTATAGGAAAAGTGTTGCATAAACTTATTCAAAATATCATCAAAATCTATTACTAAGTTCTTGGGAAACTTTAAAAACCACTCCAAGGTTTGTCCTACCAAGCTCCCTAGAAACAACAAAAGGTATATATCATTATATGCCATTGGTTGACATGCGACAAAGAACTCAATTAAATGGGCCTTAGTGTTACCTTTCCCTTTGTATTTGTCAAATTTTGGTGGTTCATATCCTAGAGTAAATGGTATCTACAAGTACTCCATATTGAATGGATAATAACATATGTCATCTAACTTAAACTTTTTAGTCTATTTATTAGCTTGAATAGTAGTAATTACATCCTTTATCTATTGCAATTTTTGGGCTAAAAAATTGGAGGGAACATTAGTTTGAGGGATAACATTGGTTTGAGGGAGAACATTGGTTTGGGTAGATGGTTGGGAGGTCATAAGTGGGATATTTTGACCATGGTATGATGGAGATATATATTGGGGTATATTTTTTTGGTTGGGAAATGGACCAAGAATATGCATATACATACTAATATGTACTTGAAATTGCACATTTGGTTATGTGATATTCTAGTTTGAGTTGGCTATGAAGGTTTAACTTGGAAGATTTTGTGTTTGGGATGGAAGGATATTACCATATTGTGCCTATTATGGTTGAAAAGGGACATGTTGCCGACTAATCAAACCTTGCTATTAAGTGGGAACTTGTGAACCAAGACCTTGTCTCTAAAATTATGGCACATTTTGAACCAATTTTTGCCTAGTAGGTACTTGAGAAATATGGGAGCCTCTTTGTTGCATTAATCCTTATTGGGAAGTGAATTCATGTTGAAGATTAGATGTCTATCACTAACCAGTTTTTACACATTTTTTGGCTAGTCATCATTTGGTTTTAGATTGGTACACTAGTCTACAACTGAAGAGGTATGTTTGTCACTACCTAACAAGGTAGAACATTAGTTACCCCATATTGAGGTATATTCAGCCTTTGTTGCATTGGTATACTAGATTATGCCTATTTTTGTGGAATATTACTTATCACTTGTTGAGGAGGAGTAGGATTCATCATATCCTATTGTTGAGGCATGACATTGGTTGCTAGTTGACTACCTAATACTATTGGTTCCACACTTGATAAAGTAGTTAGTTAAGGTTTGGAAGTAGGTGGTGAAGGTTGAGGTGTAGAAGCTCATATTCCTTGGTATGATGATTGAATCATGGTATTAACTATAGGCACATATTATTGACTAGTTATTTATGTGTTAGTACCACTTTGATTTGGATTGGATGTTGATTTTACATTATCCACTATATTTTGCTCATTATTCTATGTAGAAGTAGAAGGCACTTCTTTAATAATGGGCATATGCATCAAATTATCTATCGAAGTGTTTTTCATGAATGGGTCTAAACTCTGATTGTCTTGACTAGTTAACTCTATTAAAACTCTTATTGAAGGAACTAAGTCAATAATAGGTTTGCTCACCATAGTCATCTAATTGAAATTACATGCTAGATTCAGGTAGGTTTGGTATGTTGTTTGCATTTGGTTAAAGTGATATTTCATGTGGTTTTTTCCTTTGTTAGGCATATTAGGGTCTTGATATGTTGTTTGGACTAGAGCCAAAGGATTGCTAGAAGAATCCTGCTAATCATAAATTATGTTGCGGGATATTCTTACTAAGATTGGTAAATTCTCATGGGGGAAGTCTGTGAGAAACTTGTCCCCTACCTCTATGGCTCAAACCAAAATCTCATCTTTTTTATCCAATAAATGGTGCTCAAATAAAAATCAATCATATGTGGAAGGTGTATTAGTAGAGCATGACTATTAAATAATTGGTTCATCAATTGTGGGTATTGTAGTTAGGTATTATGTGGTTTGTTCTTGGTCTTATTTTGAATAATGTGGTATATTAACCAAATATTTAGTGAATGGATCTTGGATTTGTGCCCTTAATTGAGTATTATAAGAGGGATAAGGATCCATCTCATAAGCAATATTATCTATGAAAGCATCTTACATCATTTCTTCCTACGTAACCATATTACTAATCCCCAACATGTTTTAGTAGATACCAGATTAAACCAAGGCTAAGAAACCATGTTTTTTAACATGAGACTGGGTATAAATCATGTACATGATGTTTTTTGTGATGCTTATGAGGTTTTCATGTATATGTGAGGATGACAAATCAACAACATTACATTGTAATTCACCATAGAATATTCAAAAGTGCTCTCAAGAGAAATCATATAATGCGGTAGGTTTTTTTAGGATAATTGTAAATTATTATAGGATAAGAGAAGCTAAAACACCATCTAACTAGGCCATAAAAGGATAAAAATCCTATAGGCTAACTAAGACAACATTCCTTCCTTGAAAAAATATATTTCAAAAAACTAAAAGTATATAGGAAAACTAAAGTTACATATACTAGACCAAAGCTATGATATCATGTGAAAATCATCCATAAATGAGGACATTGTAACAAACTGCTACACTAAAACCTTGAGGTGTTACTGAAATCTACCAATAAATATCATAACATCCCACCACACTTTTAAAGCCTAGACTCTAGGTTGGATTTGTGCCTGTACCACCAAGATCCCTATGTGTACGAGCCTTAGATAAAAACTACCATGCTGGCATAGCCACCCACTCCATGACTTGAACCTGGGTGGAGGCTCTGATACCATATGTAATGAACCACTACACCAAAACCTTAAGGTGTTAGTGAAATTTTCCCATCAGGATCATAACAAGTGGTATCAGAGCTTCAATTTGGGCAAGTTTTCTATGGTATTTTTTTTGATGTAATGAGGTGTGGCTTTTGGGAGCAATGAAATTGAAAAAACATAACTTGCAATCTAGGAAGAATTAATTTTTTCATCAATGCAGTATTTCGCAAAACACTTTTTTGAAAAAAATATTTTAAAAAAAAGTCTGGAAAAAAAATTCCCCTTGCACACTTGTAGTCATTGGATTCATCTTGGCAAGATGATCAAAATATTATATTCTATTGGTACGCTTTTTAAGTACCAAAAATTTTACTCTAGTGCGCAAAGGTAATCATTAGATTCATCTTGATAAGGTGATCACAAAGGTACCATTTCTTGGTACACTTTTTTTTTGGGTCAAAACCCTCCTAGGATTTGTTTATAGTAGGGCCTTCAACTCGAGGATGAAAAAGGGCACAAAAAACTCTTAAGACTCCTACCAATGACATGGAATCTGTAACTTTAGATCTAGCAATTTTTTAGCTTCAAGAGGACATAAAAAACTTGGTGAGGAATGATGACTTTGTTACGGTCCAAACTAATGTTTCAAGGATGTGTAGAGAGATTAATTGAGTTCAAAATGAATTTTAGTATATCACTATGTAATTGGCTGCCCTCACATCTCATTTTTAGCCTAACAACCCTCCACTTTAGCATTCAAATCCTCCTCTCAACAACTCCCATGTTGGTATGAAATTGATGTTGATAAAATTGGACATGCATAAGTTAGATGGTAAGGATCCTCTCATTTAGATTAACCAAATTGAGAATTTATTTTATCTGCATCAAACCCCTTGTTCTCAAAGGGTGATGATGGCATAACCTGAGCAATTCATTTGGTATCATTGGTTATGTGCTCAAAATAAAAATAATAGTGCTCCTATTACATGGATTATTTTTTCTCAAGAGTTGACATATCATTATCAAAATAATGTCTCTAAGAACTATTTCAACCAATTAGCCAAGCTATGGCAAACAGGACCTATGAAGGATTATATTCATCACTTTTATAATCTCTCATTATGGGTAGAAAATATCACTGAGATAAATTTAATGGATATATTTTTGGGTGGCCTCAAAGATAGCATCCAATACAAGGTTAAAATGTTTGTCCCAACATCTATATCAGAAGCTATCTCTAAGACACGCATGATAGAAGAAAAAGAGATGGTCAAAAGGAAAATTTTCACTACTGGTCGTAATCACAACTTTTTAGCACCATCATTTCCATAGCCCACTAGATTAACACAATGATAAATTGAGAAGTGAACCAAAGGGTTGTGTTATGATTATGACAACAAATGGAGCAAAGACCATCAGTATGTTGAAAAAAATCTATTTTACACTAAAGGTGCCAATGATGATGAAGATGATGTAGAAGTACATGATGTAGAGGTAGAAGTTCCTGAGGAGGAATTTTAAGACTCTCAGCTTACTATTTCATGCCATACCTTGTTAGGTATTAGTACTCCCCAAACTCTTAAGGTGATGGGTTTCCTTAATAAATAGAAGGTCACTATCTTGATTGATTCTGGGAGCACACTTAAATTCATCCACAATAAGTTGGCTACTCGTTTGAACTATTTAATTTATCCAACTCTAGAATTTTAGGTTATGATTGTAGATGTTGGTATTGTCAATTGTTTAGGAAAATGTCATAGTATTAAGTTGGCCATGGGAGATTACTTATTGGATTCTCCTATGTTTATTATTTTGATGGGTGGAGTTGATATTGTTCTAGGAGTCTAGTGGATCACCACTTTGGACACTATTGAGATGAATTTTCAAGAATTATTCATGTATTTTCATTTTAAAGAAAGGACATTTGAGCTAAGAGGATTAAAGGATAAATCTCCCCAACTTGTGATATCCCATCAAATGATAAAGATCATCTATAAGGGTGCTAAGGGATTTGTAGCTCACTTGTTTTCTATATAAGTATAGCCAACTCATCCATCTCCACCTCTTGATCTGCAACAAATAATTGATGTTCATTCTATTATTTTTAGATACATGCCAAAAGGACTTCCACCTAGTTACATGCATGATCATGCTATCACACTTATTCCTAGCAGTACACCACCCAACATCAGGCCATACAAGTATCTCTATGCCCAAAAAGGTGAAATTGAAAAGATGGTACAAGATATGTTGGAGTAGGAATCATTCATCATAGCTACAGTGAATACTCTTCATCAATTGTCATGTTGAGAAAAAAAGATGACACTTAGAGGATGTGCCCTGACTACAGAGAACTCAACAAGTACATTATCAAAGATAAGTTTGTAATTCCTATCATTGTTGATTTTCTTGATGAATTGAATGGTTCTATTTATTTTACCAATTTATATTTGCATTTTGGGTATTATCAAATTAGGACCCATGATGCAAACATACCCAAAACCGCTTTTAAGACTCATGAGGGCCATTATGAGTTTTTGGTTATGCCTTTTGGCCTAACAAATGAACCATCTACTTTTTAGAGTTTGATGAATATTATTTTTAAGCTATTTTCAAGGAAATTTTTTTGGTATTCTTTTATGATATCCTCATTTATAGTAAAAATTAGGTAGACCATTTGCAACATGTGAAACAGGTACTCGCCATTTTAGAGCAAAATCAATTGTATGCCAAACCTTTTAAATGTACTTTTGGGGTTGGTGAGGTTGAAAATTTGGGTCATTTGGTTTCTTATGAAGGAGTGAAAGTAGATCCTAAGAAAATCTAAGCAATGGTGGACTGGCCAATTCCTAAGACACTCAAGCAACTTTGGGGATTTTTGGGGCTTACTGGTTACTATCGCAAATTTTTCAAAAATTATGGTACTATTGTAGCCCCACTTACCTCTTTGTTAAATAAATACTCCTTTTAATGGACTGATGTAGCTACCCAGGCATTTAAATGATTAAAATTGGCTATGTGCACTACTCCAGTATTGGCCACTCCTAATTTTTCTAAGACTTTTGTGGTTGAATGTGATGCATATGGGTATGATATGGGTGTTATACTCATGTAATAAGGTAGACCACTGGAATTTGAAAGTCATCAACTCAAGGGTAAAAATTAGTACAAGCCCATCTATGAGAAGGAAATGATGGCCATTTTTCATGCAGTCAAACAATGGAGACCTTATTTGATGGGTCATCACTTTCAGGTAAAAATGATCATGATAGTCTTAAATATTTTTTATAACAAAGATTGTCATCTGAAGAACAACAAGAATGGGTAACCAAGATGTTAGGCTATGATTTTTAAATAGTCTAAAAAAATTCAAGGATAATGTGATGGTAGATGCACTATCTAGAAAACATGAATCAGTTGAGGTATTGATATGTGCCATAACCATTTTATATGTAGATTATTTAAGAGGAAGCACAATCAGAATGGGAATATGATAGTAATACTCATGATTTGATTTAAAATATTTAGCAAGGTTTAGATGGATTTGAAAAATTCACATGGAAAGGTAATGCATTATGGTACAAAAATAGATTGTACCTATGTAAGAATTCTCTTCTTAAATAAAAAATCCTTCTAGAACTTCATGCAACACCAATTGTGGGTCTTTCAAGATTTTTGAAAACCTATCACAGGATCAAGCAAAATTTTTTTTGGAAGGTCTCAAGGGGGATGTCCAAAAATATGTGGCTAAATGTATGATTTGTCAACAAAACAAAGGTGAAACCATCAAAAATCTAAGTCTTTTACAGCCTTTATCTATCCCTAGCTAGCACTGGAAGAGGTATCTATGGATTTCATTATAGGGTCACCAAGATCTAATGGTCAAAATTTTATCATGGTTGTTGTAGATCATCTTAATAAGTATATTCATTTTTTTTCATTATCCCAACCATTTGTTTATAATACAGTAGCTTCTAATTTTCTCAATATAGTTTAGAAACTACATGGGACCCCTAAGATCATTGTCAGTGATAGAGATCCCATTTTTATTAGTGATTTTTGGACTAAGTTATTTACATGTTTAAGCACTTAATTAGCTCATAGTTCATCGTATCATCCTCAATCTGATGGATAAATTGAAGTAGTCAACAAATGTCTAGAAGGATATCTCTATTATTTTGTCTATGATAAATAAGATAAATGGGTTCATTGACTGCCACTTGTTGAATGGTGGTATAATACTTCTATTCTTAGTTCTTCCAAAATGTCTCCTTTTGTGGCACTATATGGATACTACCCTCCATCTATCACTTCAACCTTGAAGTTCCATCCTAAGGTTCGTGTAGTTGAAGAACATATTCACCATCAACAGGAGGTCGTTGCAAATTTGCATGAAAAATTAGCTATGGCCCAAAATCACATGAAGCAACAAGTAGATCAACATAAAAGTGAGAGGCATTTTGACATTGGTGATTGGGTCTTTGTTCACTTACAACCATATAAAAAAATGTCATTAAATCAACAAAAAAATGATAATAATTTGTCTCCTAAGTATTATGAACCTTATCAGATCTTGAAAAAAATTGGTAGTGTGGCCTATAAGTTATATTTTCCTTCATCCACTCGCATACATTCAGTATTTCATGTATCATGCCCAAATAAAGTCAATGGAAATAAAGTTACCATTCAATTATAATTTCTATAATTGGATGAGGAAGGTAGATTTATTCTTGATCTTGAGGTGATCCTTCAATAGTGCACCAAGCAACTATGTTCTAGAGCAATTACAAAATACTTGATCAAATGGAAGGATCTACCATGTGAATATGCCACTTGGAAGGATGAAGCATTTGTGTAGGAGCATCCAGAGTTGCTAAAATGTTGAGGACAATGTTATTTTGAAGGGGAAGGGCTTGTTATGCCCTTAACCATTGGTGTGTCTAGGGATATATGTGGCTGACTTGTGGCTTACATACCTCTTTTATTTACTTATTAAATTTCTCTATGTTCTTAGATAGGTCAGCCTATGGAATAACCTTGGATAATTAGATTATATACAGTAGGTATTGGTTAGTCTTAAATTATCATGTGAAGTATTCTGCTATTAGTGCATTATTGTGGAGGTTGCCCCCTTGAAGTGGCTTTGCTATATTATCCAGTATTTTTTTCTTCTATAAATTATCATTGTGTAATCTCTCATATTTTCTTATTCTATGTAATATAAAATCATTCTATGTGAATGTCTAATTAATTTCATTACATGTGGTATCAAAGCCTCCACTCGAGTTCAAGTCACAGAGTAGGTGGCTATGTCGGCATGGCAGTGTTTGTTCAGGGCTCGTATACGTAGGGATCTTGGTGGTATGAGCACAAATCTATCCCAGAGTCTAGGATTCAAAATTATGGTGGGATGTTATGATCTTGATGGGTGGATTTCATGAATTCCTCAAGGTTTTGGTGTAGCAATTAATTATAGACATCCAAAACCAATGACTATATATCAAACACATGTAATTATTAAATCAAAAAATTAAAGGGAGTACAAAAATAATGCAAAGTCCTCCATAAATAGCTAGAGAACATAGATTTACAAATATGTGAGTAGATGTGTAAATCCCTCTAGAATAATAGTCAAATTCCTAGAATAGGAAAGTAACTCCATACCTAGAGTAACCTATAAAATGAGTTATTTTTGTTAGTTAAATAAGGCTACCAAAGTAAAGCCTTATGGCATTCACACCTGATCAAGTTAAATCAAGTGTAGGAAATTTTTGAATAATCAAATAAGTATAAAATAAATTCCTACACTAGCAGGTAAGATTGAGTGATGTAATCACCTTAATCTTGTCAAAATCAAACAACCTACTACCATAGATTCACTCAATAATAGTCCATAAAGTCCATCTTGGTGTATGTTAAAGTGCATAGATGTATTTGAAATCTAAAAGCAAATTTGATTTTGAAATTTAAGGTGACATATGCACCTACTATATGTCTCAAGCCAAAACTTGGGTATAATAATGGTACCAATGTATAAAATGCTACCAAAAAATGAATTTGAATCATATAACTATGAAAATTGGCAAATTTGAAATTTTACAACTATGGAAGACATGTTCCCTTGACATGCCTCCAATGAAATCTAAAACTGATAACTAGTATAAGTGTGGAGAACATGTTTCCATAACATTCTCCCACTATAATCATAATACATATTTAATATTGAATAAGTATGGAAGTCAGGACTTTTTGGAATGTCCCCACTAAAATCTAAAACTGTGAAGTTATGAAGTTCATGCATCTATGAAATTCCCCAACTGATTTTCCCTCCCCCTTTTTAGGTGAGGGGAATCATAAACATATAGTTACCTTACTTAAAAGTATAAGATAATTGTATAATTTGTGTATGGATCATGTAGCATACCATGTATAGGTATATATAGGAATGAGGTACATAGTATGTAATAACATCAAATATTAAGGTACATGATGTGAATCATGGAAACGTCTAGATAGTAGTAGTAGTAAAAGATCAAAAATCAATCAGTTTCACACACAAGAGCACTCAAAGGCAAATAAAAGTATAATGGTCCAAGGAAACCTCAAATAATGGGCATGTTCAAACTTAGCATAATCTAATGGGCATGATTTAGTCAAATGTCCACAAAGTATAGAAAGACATTTTTAAATGTCAATACAAAAATCAATGATAAATTCAAATGCCATAATTAACGGAGCATATTCAAATGCTCAAAAAATTAATATAATGAAAGACAAGAGAAGATGCTCAAATAAGTATATAAAATAAAATCATGGAACATAAGCAACCAGCACAAACATATCATAATAATCCCTAGATATATGTGTTATCAAAAGTGTTAAGTACATAGCATATCAATTATATTTTTAAAGATATAAACATGGATAAAGGCAAGTCTTGATGAATGATATCCTTTGAGGGAAAGTCTTTACAACCAACATTAATAACATTTGCATTGTGGATTAAATATTGCATAATATCTGTAAAATTATTTGATGTAATATCACTTGGTACCTAGGTATCACGTAATATTTCATATAGGATATCCTTATAGGTAGTAAATTGGTTTATAATTTTGAGGATTGAGATATGAGCATGTGTGTTAATCAATTGGTCAATAAGGTCATCTCTCATAAGTTTAGGTGTAGAAGGCAGTTGCTCTATTATATTATAAAAATAATTATAAAGAGAGATTAAATGTTTATTTTATTTTAAAACCCTCTCATTTTATTGATTAATTTTCATATTACATTGAATGATAGGTCTGATTCAGTAATTATAATAACAAACTAAAACTATAATTAAAAAAATTGGAGCCCAAAATTAGATATAGATGCATCCATATTACACATATTTTTAACGAATTAAAATTTGATTTTTAACTTGCAAACCTTACTAAATAGAAATTAGAAATTAGAAACAAAGAATACGAAAACCTTAGATCAAAATATAGGGTTTTGTGGACCAAAGGTTGGGTTCAGTTTAGCCCTAATTGAGATGGGTCAATATAGTATAGGGTTAATAATATAGAATTGAATAATAAAAAAGGTGATAAATAGATCTATTATAGACAAATTAATTTAAAAAATGAGATAAACAATATTTTGAATTTAAAGGCTAAAATATGCTAAAAATGGAAATTATAGCTATTAAGTGATATTTTAATGTATTAAAAACAAATGTACTTAGTTGTTTTACCATGTAATGTGTAGATCTAATATGTAATAAGTTGGAAGTAGAATGGATCTAGATTATAGATCAATCGTTAGATTATGGAAATTTGCACTATATTACCTAAAATGCTTGCATTGAATTCGGATCATTACGTCAACACTACTATCTGACTTGGGCATAGGTGTACAATATGTAATATTAAATGAATTTGAGTGTGACCACATATAAACTTTTAGGTTTTTTGTCACCTTTCTTTCTCTATGTTCACATCATGCACACAAGATATCACTCTTCATCAAATGATCAGACCCTAGCTTCCTCACCCTTGGAATGACTATGGGAAAAATGAGTTAGTGGGCATATGTTTTTGAGCTTCCCTAATGACCCCTATCTCAACATTCACTTCCTACATGTTCAATACTCTAAAGAGGGCCTCAGACATATGTAATTATCCCCTACATATTAACTTAACTTGTATAAGGATGCAAAATGTGATAAGCAAGTACATAGTCTAACTTAGCTTATAGCTTAGAAAATATGGCTCATGAAATGCTCCTTTAGTATAAAATACTTATATATGGGATCTCCCCATGAATGATATTTAAATAATAAATAATAAGGAAGGTTTTCTCACTTAAATGCTCGATTGAATGCTTTCAGTAAGTTCCCTTGTGATTTGCTAGGTCTATGTTAGGTGTGGAATGAATGAGGGTTGATTTTGTATATATACCAATCCCATTTGTAAATATCTCAAAAAAAATCACTTAGGATAACCATAAGGATACATTTCATTTGAAAATTTGATAACTTTAGGGTATTGTATACTTGGTTTTGAACATTACACTAGTGTTGACATAGGTGCTTGGTTGGGATGCAAGTGTTTGAGAAGATAAAAATTAGTACATGCCCAAAACTTGTAGATGGTGCTAATAAGTAGGTTTATAGAATTTTTCATAACATATCATTCCTGTTCATAAGAATAACATATAGTCAAACTAAGAGATAAGTAGTGTGCACAAGAGATAGTGGATGTGAGCCTCTCAATAGCAGGAAGGTCTTAGAACTAAAGGGTACAACCATGAGAAGTAATTTCCAAGTATACAAGACTAAGATTCTTTATAATACATATTTAGTGTCTATATATTATTTATGCTTGTTGATGTTTTCCCTTAATCCATATTTCAGCAATTAGTTTCATTCTCTTTGTTTTATTTTGTATAATTTTTTATGTCATGTATCAAAATCTTGTTGGTAGACTCAACAAATCCATTTCATTGTGGATAATACTTTTAAGAATTTTTTAAAAAGATCTGATTATTATATTATCATTCAATGAATTATATTAATTGAAAATTAGAACCATTAGCACATAATAGGGAATCTATTATCCCAAACCTAGTAAGATTTTTATTCAAGTAATTTAACTACTTCTTGTGATTTTTAGTTCTTTGCAGCAATATATTTAATCCATCTAGTGAAATAATCTATTTTTGTTATTATGAACTTGTATCCAGTTGATGAATAGGGATTAACGATGCCTATAAAATCTAGAACCCACTATGAAAAAGTCATACTTTAACCACATGTTATAGAGGCATAGATGAGTGAACCCTCCTATTTTAAAATATAGTATCATTTATCTCATGTTATGACATGAGTGTGTGCATCCTTGAGACTAGTAGGCCAATAATACCCCATTCTTAGATTGTTGTGGGTTTTAGCATTTCCTGAAGGATTTCAAATTCCTATCTTTTGGTGAAAATTGTTAACAATATCTTTAACCTCTTATTTAAAAACACACCCTAATTAGATACTTTCAAAATTATTTTAATATAACACTCTTTGTTAATCATATCATGTGTTTTTTTAGCTTAAGTACTCTCCTTTATTCTCTATACTATTCATGGGGGCAAGTGCTAGTAATTAGGTATTGAATAATCTATTTATACCAATTACTATCTATTATTTATGATTGATTAAATTTCACAACATAAATTCATGCATTGGTCTCCATGATTAAAAGAATGATACCTTCTCCTCATACCATTTTAGCATGCTTGATTTTGAGATCAAATTATTATAATTTGACCATCCATTTACCTCTTCACTCACCTAGTTTGTTCTATCCAAGTGTGAGATCAATGGATGGATATGGGATAATGACATATATTTTGTTATGTAATATGTAGTATCTAAATTCATTTACAAATTTAACTAAATAATATTTTTTTATTGATCATTGAATATTTTAACTCTGCATCCTTCAAATTGGTGCTCATGAAGGTGATAAGATATTTTTTTTATTTAAATTGTTGATTGATTATTATTTATATAATATGTTAAGATGCGAATGAATACATGAAAAATTATTTGGTAATGTTTAACCCTAAATTTATATATGTGGTATACGGTTAATAATATTGAAATTTTTCAAGAACAAGAGTGATAAACAAATCTATAGCATGCCAATTAATTTCAAACTTAGATAAATGAATATTTTTAATTATAATACTAAGATATATGTGGTATAGGGTTAAGAATATAGAAATTTTTCAAGCACAAGAGTGATAAACAAATCTATAGCATGCCAATTAATTTTAAACTTAGATAAATGAATATTTTAATTATAATACTAAGATATGATAAATATATGAAGTACCAAATATGAAAGATGTTCAATTTACTAAAATACAAACTAGAAATGGCAGTTGGGTTTACTATGTTTAAAAAAAATTGGATTGGAAATAAGTAGTATGTAAGATCAATATTTTGGATCAATTTTTTTATTATAGAAAATATATATTTATAGCCATAGACACTAGCATTAGATGTGGACACTACCTTCAATGTTAATGTATAGTTGTGACTTAAGTGATTAGTATGAGATAATGATTGGATATATATGCCATAAACTTCATTTTTTTATGTTTGCTATCACCTTTTTGATAATATATTCATATTTAGAATACATGTTATCACTCTTCACTAATTTATTGAACCATAGATATTCACCCTTAAAATGAGTTTGTTAAAAATAGGTTAGTGGGATCATGTTTTTGAGCTATTCTCATGACCCCTTTATCACTTAGTGCTTCTAACATAGCCAATACTCTAAGGAGGGCCTCAGAATTATGTAGTTATGCCATATGTATGGGAATGTGTATGCACAATGGTTCAATATAATAAATGATGATGCATGCCATGATCTATATTGTAACTTGAAAAATATCACTCATGGTTTGCTCTTTGAATTCTTCATACCTTTTGTATTACTAATCTTATGGCTGATATATAAATAGGGATGAATAGGTAATAATAAATCAATTGTATGATATATTGAATAAGCGTTGGTAGGTGATTTATTTGTGTTTACTAGATGAGAGATTAGTATTCTTATACATGTAATTTATACTACACATTTTTAAAATATCTCATGGTAGTGTTCAATAAGATAAATAGGTTGACCCATAGGTTTTTAAACATTTTGGAAACTAAACACTAGGTAAGGATATGGACACTACCATCGGTAGTAGTGTCCATTTGCAGTTGGTAGTATCTAGAAGGCTAGGAAATAGATATAGATTTAGAACTGATAGTGAAGGATGTTTATCAATTTTTTAGTTTTCTATCTAGTGTAGGAGGCTTAGGTCATCATGATGATATGGATCAAAATAAGAGATGATCATTTTGACATAATGAGATGGAGAATGCATCCCTTTTGGAAATAGTGAGGTATAAAACTTGTTGATGTGGGTCTTGTATACATTCCTATATTTAACAAAGAAGCCTTTAACATTTTAGGAACTCAATGGAGGTAAACTCAAATCTAGTGCATGAGTTACAAGTATGGGTTACACAATCTAGTGGTGGAATAGTAGGTTAATCATGTAGGTTATTAATTGTGTGTGTTTTTAGTGAAATGAATAATAGTAAATAAATTAAAACCTAGTTGGGTTGGATGGATGAATGAAATTTATTCTAAAGTGGGAAGATACTAATCAAATAAACTTCAAAATGAGGGAAGGGTAAAGTAGAAAATAAGGCTCTATGGTTTTAAGGGATCATTTCCAAGATTGGTTCCTCTGTGGATAAGTGTTTCTAAAACTAATGCTTCCTACTTATAGTTATTTAAAACTCACATAAAAACATAGTTAGGCATTCTAGAATGAAATGGTATTATAAAATTAAGCATCTCAACGAAGGTTTCTCCTTTTAGAGTAATTATTGCACACCCTCACTTAGGAGATTACAACTCGAACCAAAAAGGTATCTAGGACATATATGGCTCACACCTAGAAGACTATATCATATGGAAACACTCCTTCACACTTAAAAAAAATAATAAAGTCAACCAATTGCTTAAAATCAATAATACTTGCTACTTATTTAATAGCTTTTGCACATCTAAAATCAGCATATATCAGTGATAATAAAAGGAATTATATGTAGGTTTTACACATTTCAAATTACAAAATTAGAATAATAAAAGGTAATAAAAACCTTAATTACATAGAAATAGAAGGAAAGTACATCCACACAATTACATGACAATCAAAATAATCTCTTACTGTATTGATAAATTTTTGACCCTTTGAAATGAGGGATTACATTTATATATATACTTAAGGAGAGGTCACCTTATCCTCCAAGTTCATGTAAACTCAAATTTACATTAAGTAATGAGAACTTCAATTATAATTTTAATTCCAAAATTACATGCATATTTACAGTTAATTACAATTGTGTCAAAAGGTAAGTTTGCCTATATAATACAATCCAACATGTACATGCTTAAAAATAGCCCAAGCTAACTTTCACATTCATACAAGTGTAAATAAACTATAATAACATATAATAATATTATATGCATGACTACATAAAAAATTAGCCTTTAAAAAAGGCTTGCTTGGTGACTACATGGCACTACTTTTCATCATGGTAAGCACTGAAGTGGTGGTTGGAACTGAACTAATAGTTGGAGTGTTGGCTTTCTTCTTGGCCTCCAATTATTAAAAATACTTAAATATAACATTGTGTTGGTACCTTATGATATCCATGTTCAAGAGTGGGGGTATGTGTACCATTCTTGTTTATTATATTAGATGTGCATGTTTGACTTTAGTGTTCCTAAAGTTGATTCAAAATATTTCCACTATAGTGACTTCCTTTCATGCAAATTTCAACTCGGATTCAATCTTCTCCAATGTCAAACCCTATAGATTTTGATTAAATTTGGTTGAGGCCTATTGGAGAAGCTAGTCAAAATTAAGTCTACTCATTAGCTTGCCTTTAGATTCCCTTGCTTGTGAGAGCTTTAACTCCTCTAAAATTTGAAAAATGAGGCTCTCATGTTCTTCATACTTGGCAATTATTTATTCTACTAGTCTGACCCACTCCCTTAGCTCTTATGTCCTAATGACCACCAGTTTGAAGGAATTTTAAGCATACAATGGTGTCATTAGATTGAGGTGGATATATTCCTTATTTAATGTGTAAATAGTCAAGAATTTTAGCTTATTCTCATCTTCCTTCAAATAATTAAATAATTTAGTAGCTTTAATGATCTGAGGAGCTAATTCAACCCTTATTATGGAAATGGACTCTAAAATTTTATATAGTTTTGAAGCAACACTTTGGATATTGGTTTCAATATATATGGGAATATGGACTATTTACTTGTGTTTCTTAACTTGTTCTAACTCTTGCTCAAGCTCCTTCCTTACTAGTTTTGTTCCTTCATGGAGCTCAAGTAGAGCATCTTTATGTGTCTCAAAATAGGATTTAAAATCCTCAATGTAGGGGGATTTCCCTAGTTTCTTATTCTTCCTCTTTAAAAAAGTGAACACCTCTTGTATTTCCTATAGAATTATCCCCTTCTAGCTTCATCTTCAATTTTTATTTTCTTCACCCTATGGACATTCCCTATGGATTTGTCAAAAATGGAGCTTACTAGGGGTAGCTCTATGATTGTAAGTTTTGGCATTTGAGAATCTTATGATTTTAAATCAGATGCCCATTATGGGATGACCATTTGGGTTGAGTATATTGGTTGAGTAACATGGGTTATAGTCTCAACCAATAGATCTCCTAAAGATTGTTTTAGGGCCTCTTCAATCAATGGGTCAGGAAGGGATGGATAGATTATCTTATAAAAATACACCCCACCATATCAAGGTAATGGGTGGAATATATACACTTGTTTCTTCTTCCCATACTTATTTGATGATATTACAGTGGTGGCTTAAGAATAATTAGAAGGCATTGGCAATCCTAACTGAGTAGATGACACATGTAGTTGCAGACTTTCCAATGCTCCCCTAGGTTTCTTGGATGATTTATTTTTGGTTTTTTGGGTGGTTGAGGTAACCATAGTACAAGCAAGGGGAACAAATGTTGAGGACATAATTGGAGAAGTATAAACCATTGGAAGTTTGGATACAATAGGGCTAGAGGAAACATATTATACTTTTGGAATAATCAAGGATGGTTGGATACTAGGCTTAGAGGAAATAACTTGTGATTTAGGCACCACTAAGGAAGAGAAAAAGCTTAGATTAAGAGAAGTGGGATCAAAAAAACTAATAGACATATGGTAAATAAAAGATATAACTGAAATAGTATAAATACAAGGAGTTGTAGTAATAGCAGGGGTTGTACCCTCATTTAATTGATCTCCATGTAGTGATAACTTATCTTTGGGGTCTTGGAGGCTTAATACGTTAGATTTTTTAGCTCCTCATTATCATCTATAGATAAACCTCATACTGATTGTTGCTCCCTTGAAGGTTATTTTGTATATATTTCTTTAATATTTGGACTCTTTAAAGGGATGTGAGCTCTTAAATGCCTATAATAACTAATAGTAACCTTTTCAGTTATGGGGGAAGAATCTTGAGTGGGTGTGGTTGAGACTTCCACACCTGTAATATATTAGGTTGAATTAGTAATAGGATAGGCACAACCTTATGATTTTGAAGAGTTAAGGCAAACAGGCTCATCCTGAGTTATCCTAAGTGAATTTGAGACATTAAGAGATTCAGCCACCCCAAGCTCTTTCTTTACATTTTTTAATGCCATGGGGAATGTCTAGGAAGGTTCCCCTTGCTCCAATAATGGTTTGGAAGGCCTATTGATCCAAAAATTAATGGAATCCCATCCACTTATGGGTGGGATTTAGATATGTGAATCTACAATTGAAATGGAGGTTTCCCCTTGGGTGATTTTTAAGATTTCCTTTCCCAATACAGTTGTTTGTGCCCTCTCCAAGACATGGGCATCACTCTTAGCATTAATAAACATGAAATCATGGTCATAAGGCTCATCTTGGTATGGAATACCAAGGACTTGGATATGCTTTTTAAATTTACCATGAGTGTCATAGTCCCTATGTGATAGTGTGGCTAGTGATTAGTATTTATTATATTTGTCATCCTCCCAAATGTACTTATGATTAATGTAACACATTATTCCAATTATGAGATGGGAACCATGGATGGTACTCTTCTTATTATTTTTATTCTTCTTCTTCTTCATATCTTCATTAATTCCCCACCATAGCTGGTAGGCTATCTCCTTCTCATCTAGTTTATTTGATACATGCTTGGGGAGACATAGGGGTACAACCTTATGGCCAGTAACCATAATCAAGGTGTAATTATGATATATCCAGTAGTCCCCTTCAACCATTAATTTGTTAAAAAAGATCTAGGTTACCTTAGATACTAGGGATTCATGAATATCCCTCGACACTTGAGGGTACACATCCTCTGCAATGTAGCTTATAATGATGGTAAATATTTAAATGTGCATAAAATAATATGGGTCACATATAAGGTTTTTAATGAAATTTGGAGTTTGGATCCAAAGTGACCCATTATAAATATAAATTGTGCCTATCATAGCATATAAAAGGCATGACATTATATATAAATGTCCCCCTTAAGTCCTATTTTCCTTTCATAGTACATTTTCCCATAGCTTAACATTAATCACTTTTCTTGGAGTAAATGTTAGCTCTAAGGTCATTAATAAATCCAGCAGTGAAACCCATTCAAGGTGAAGGAATTTAATGATGGGGTAGCGATATAACTATTTTAAGAGGTCCATCCAAATATGGACTTCCATCTAGAACTTAGTTACATGCACCAACTATTTCTCTTTGAGGGTTATGGTCTCCCCAAAAATTATCCACTTGTTCAATGTTTTGTCAATTGAGTTCTCCTTTTTCCATTTAACCACTTTATGTAAGTCATTTATAGCATCTGTGATAGGTAGGGATAAATACATCTAGAATGCATCTCATGATATGTAGGCTATGACTGTTGGCCAATATTTTTGTAGATAATATGAACAAATTACATTTTGAATAAAGTATTTGATAAAAGTATGATAAAGTATTATTTTGGAAAATATTTACAAATAGGTTAAAAACATATAAAGATTTTATGGGTGGTTATGGGATTTAACCAATTCATGTGAACCTACCAAGACAATAACAAGCATATTAAATTAAATTACTAAAAAAACATTACTAACCTACAAAGTAAATAAATAAAACTATTTTGGATCATAAGACCCAACAAACTCCCCCTTGATCCAAAGGGGTATAGAAGATGAAATAATTAGAGAAATGACTTTGAAGTCACCAGAGAAACTCTAAATAAACTATAATTGGCACACTATACATCCTAACACTAAATAAAATTGATTCCACTCCATAAAAAATCCCTCCCTATGAGTTGTGGCAAAAAAGGATGATGAACACGATCAAGACCTGCTTATCCCCTATGATCATCATACCACACTATAGTAGAACATAATCAATACATGTCCAACTACATTGATCTACATAAAGCTCCACTTAGAATCCAATCAAAGTGACCAACCCATAATCTATATGGCACATCTTCTTGATGTCCAACAAATGCTGAAAAACCTTACTCAACACTGAAGGTGCTAGTAACCCCTTTCAACTTGTACTATTATTGATGACTGATTAAAGACCTACTAATGTTATATCTTCTACCCCTATCATATGAGAGCTTAAAATTTGTGTAATGAGAGAATAAAAATAAACTAACACTATCTACTCCATATCATGAATATCATATATATAAAGCCAAAAATGGAACTAAAAGTAAGAACACAAGCTAAAATTGCCACTCAAACATTGAACTCAAATTCTGAGTGAATAGCTAACTAGAAAAAGTCCTCCAACCTCCAGTTTGATTATTACACTTTTTAAATTATAAGGATCTTGATGGAATTATAAATAATGAAATGGTCTTTGATAGCACAAGCATGAGGTGTCATTAAAATTATCATTTTTAAGGTGTCAGTTTCCACCGAGAATGCACCTTTATACATTTTTGAATATTTTTATTAAAAAAAACATATATAGAAGCTTCAAAACATAAAATAAACCATTTCATTATGTCTAGAACATCTAAAAACCTATCATTTTAATGTTCCCATGATCACCTTTATATAAGAGGATGACTGTTTAAAAAAAGTATCATAATACAATGCTCACAATGTTGAATGTGACCAAAAACATAGATAGCTTTGGAGGTTTTTAACTCTTAACATCTCCTATTATAAGCGACTTACAAAAACCTTAACACTAACTCCTATAGAAATAATTTAAAAATATTAAAGGAAGATTTTTCTTTTAAACTATGTTTCCTAATTTTTAAAAAATAATATATATATATAGATATGCATGTAAAAAAAAATGACCCACCCCTTTATTTACTTTCACTTGCATGAAAAAATAATTACGCCTCTCTTTCCTTGTGGGCTCCATAGAGCATAGGGAACTTTTGGAAAAGCAAAAAATAAAAATTAATAAACCAAACATTTTATTGTTACACCATTATTTGCCTAGAGATGCTCTCTCAGACTTTTAAAAACTAATAAAATTAGATCACTCCTACTATTTAATTCTCCTACACAGTACAACTAAAACTTCCATCTATTGGAGAACTCAAGAGGGTTTCATATAATTTGAAATTATTCAAATCTTCTACACACCGTATAGGTGGATGGATGCACTATATATATTACTTTATGTCATTTTACTTACACACAACTTCTACAAATTACATCGTACTGGACCAAAATGCAAGAGGATTTTCCCAAGGCCAGACAAGAAGTCATACAAAGAGTTTGTTGAATATTTTAAACACCATGGGACACCATGGATGCATATATCTATTTTGTATTTATCTTCAGGCTGTATAATTCAAAATTATGTGATTTTAGAGGTTGTATAAGATGATTTTAAGACATAACGAGGCTAAAAAATTCTATATAAATGCTTTCAAAACTGATTTTAAACTATTTTAGATGAATTAAAGTTCATAAAAATTAGGTTTGTGTAAAAATGTTGGGAGAAGAAATCAGATTGTAAATATACGTAGGATATTTGCCTAATATGTGTGTGTTATATACTCATTTTTTCATGTGTGTGTGTGTGTGTGTGTGTGTGTCTATTTTATCCTATCTCCATGACTTTTAATAGGTTAGAATATGAACAAACTCTAATTTTGGTGCCAAGTATGAGAAGAATATGAATAATCATAGATTTCAACCAACTATATATACTTATATTTTTAAGAAAATAGAGTTCCAATTTTGAGTAGATCAATAGAGACTATTTGGTTATGGTTGCCTATTATGTTTATTAATTTTTTCCTTGTGTGCATTCTCATGTATAATGTTTTACTTACTTCTTATCTAATTTAATTAGAATACTTTATTCATGTTAATGAATTACTAGTTGTTCTTCCTTCCCACTTAATCCATAATAATTTATCCTTATTATGTTTCCATTTTCTAACCTTTTTATGAATATGATGCACTATCCTTGTGAATTAAAGTATAACATAGTTATCCTTGTCTTTAGCATGTTATAATGCTTTAGTAACCTCTACTAAAAATGCTACAGTGAGTGTGGAAACACTCCTTTTGGATTAAATTATGTTAATAGGGTTATCTAGATAGAGAGATATTGAAACATGGTTAGACCAAAGAGTATGTAATTTTGTAGAAGAAGAATCAAAATAGACTAGTCTTACCATATAATAAATCATTCGAGAACATATCTATGGAGAGATTTATTAAATATTTTGGTGCAAGTTGCCTAAATTGATATCTAATTGGTTAGCATAGTTGGAATACTATTATTTTAACCCAAGAATAGAAGAAATAATCATTTAGACTAAATAAAAAATAGATTAGTTGTATAAATTAGAAATTGACTAGATAAGAGAAATAAATTATTGGGTTACTACCACTATAGATGGATACATAACTAAGTTTGTGGTACAAAGATACATAGCTTTCAAATTTTCACAAGACTTGTTTATCAAATAAATTAGAGGAAAATTTTTGTAGCAGCTACCTATCCTTGTGAAGATGTTAGTTGTAGACAAGGCCATGGTGCCTACTCCAGCCAATATAGAGTAAGCACTTCAGGCATATAGGGGTATGTGCAACCTGATAGTGAATTATGATTAGATGAGTAGATAAGGATTGAACCTAAATCTAGAATGGAGACATGAGGGAAGAAGAATTAAAAGAAAAGTTTAGATTTAGAATGTGAGATGTGATAATAGAATAGATGGAATAAACAAAAGAATACCCAGGTAGTTATGAGTAGAGGTAAGAGTAGTAGTAAAATAGGTGATGAATGAATAATAATACATGATGAGTAAGATGAAAGAGAGGAATAAAAAAGGATAAATAAAAAAGATGATGAATGTTGGAAGATAGAAAGAAGTGATAAAGAATGAGATGAAGAACAAATGTTTGAAGAAGGTGAGAATAGTGTATAACTAAAGTAGCTAGATGATAGATGTAGTGTGCAGCTACAAGAATGGATATTATCAAAAGATAGACATGAAGAATTAATCAAATAAGTAGAACATAGTCATAGATTAACCATAGGTTTAAGATAGAATAAGAAGTTATAGGAAAGAATCATTCACTAGAAGAGCACAAGTCCATGTAGCCCAATTTCTTATATTCCAATAGAATTTTTCAACCAGGCAAATAGGAAGATAGTAGTTGGTAAGGAACATTTTTAGAACAAGTGCATTGTTAGGGTATTGAAATTGAAATAGCATCAATTTTAAAGGATTTAAAGTCCATAGGTCTTGTTGAAATCAAGAAAAAAAAGGAAACATATAAAAATAGAGTGCACAAGTTGAATCTCCTAGTGCACAGATAAATCTTCATAGTACAGAAGCATAATCACCTAGAATACAACCTCTTCTTATAAAAACTACACAACATATCCTTCTAATAACATTTTATAGAATGGGTGTTATAGGAGAATTTATTGATTTAGAAATGTATGATGGGTTTATAGACCCTAAATGGTACATGATAACCTATGAAATGAGATGGAAAGCTAAGGGCATTATTGATGAAGCTATTAAAAAGTGCAAGTTAGTAGGGGCACTAACTAGAAGAACACTTGAATTTATGTACTATAGAGAAATTTAGCAAGCAAGTCTACAATAAGTTAAGAAATGGTTTTTCATAGAATTTGAGATAAATAAATGTACAAGTCAAACTATTCAAGACTTGAAGGAGATAAGGTAGAATTTAGTAGAATCAATCTACAACTATGATCACAGATTCTTTGATGTTATGAATAAGATGGAATTTGCCTTAATGGACAAAAATAAAACTATGTGGTTTGTCTAAAGACTACCTTCGAAAATTAGATTTTCCACTATGTAGACTCAATATGTTACTATAGCAAATGCTAGAGTTGTTACCCTATGAGTAGAAAAAATTGAAGACTATGTAAAATCTCCTATCTAAATTCTAAGATTAAAAATACATTACAAGCCTTTATGAAGAGGATAGATCAATACCATGAGGTATATAAACCTAAGTTGAATCTATGGTGTATGGAGTATGAGAAATAAGGACATCACAAGAATGATTGTCCTAAGATAAAGATAGAGTTTTGTAAAATCTATCTAGTAGTAGGGCACACAAAAACACAGTGACATCTCCTACAACGGTATGTCAAAAACCTAAAAAAAATATATTATAAATTTTTAAGTCACACAATCATGATGAAAATAATTGTAGGGATTTACAAGAGCTAAAGGAAGACATCACCAAAAATTTATTCATCATCAATGCATAGCAAGTGTCCTTAGTAAATCAAATGATTCGAGGCCTAGAGGTCGATAAAGGTTATGCAACCTAAGCAGGTCCATAGTGGATTCCTAATTCACTATAGTACCAACCTTAAGGTCTAGCCAATTGTACCCCTCCTTCATTGAATTGGACACCACCATCATTATAATACCAATATGAATAACCTTAGAGCCTAGTAATGACATAACAACATCAAATGAATTGTACTCCACTAATTACATAAAAATAATTTGGAATTGGAGATAATACCCAGCAGCATCAACATTGGAATATAGTGCAATAACAAGGAGGGTACAGAGAAGGTTATCAATTGAACAAAGGAAGATTTAGGGGTGGATATAAAAGAAGTTTCCAAGGTGGTAGAAGAAATAAATATCAATAGACTCCTTTACAATGTTATCTATGTGGAGAGTATAATCATGTACATTGCAATTGCCCTTTCAATCCTCAAAGATAGTCTTACTATCCATACTATATAATATATGACCAACACGAGATAAAAGACTATCTTGTCTTAAAAAAATAAAGGATGAGGCCATCAAGAATCTGAATATGGTTAACTCATAACCTAAAGAGGATACCTTCCTAAATTTTGTTACACAACATCATCACATAGAAAGAGGTTTGCCTCCTCTTGAAATGCCTCATGATCAGGGAATTTAAAAATCAAAATAGGATAAATACCTAGACCTAACTATAGAAAATGGGCTCATGTATGAAGTTTCACAAATGTTGAAAAACATTCAACATCAAGACACTACTAAAAGAGATGTTGTAACAAAAGATGCTTAAAAGTATGGCCAACTCATGTGCATTATGCATCAGGATAGAGTTATCACTATGATGATAGATCTACTGAAACTCTTAAGCATATTGCACAATGAATACATCTCTCAAAATATCACAAACTTACTACATAATCTACTCTATTATGTGTAGTGAGGGAAACAAAAGATAGGAAAGCTTTTTTGGTATGTCAAAACAAAAAATCCATGGGATGTAGATGCATGAATTGATAGTGAGGTTGTAGGATATGAAATAAAAAATGTTGTCTTTGATTTTGGTAGCACAGTCAACATGATCCCTATTTTTACATGGGAGGCTATTAGATGACCGATTCTAAGTTACAACTTATAAATCTGAGCTTAGTTGACTATGTAAGAGTTGAGCCCATTAGTAGATTAAAACACATTGAGATCAAATTCATAGAACTAAACTTATGAGGTGACTTTGAAGTCATTGATATGAAGATAATAGCAACACATTACCCTACATATATTGGTAAAAAATGGGCATATGATGGTTAGATGACTATCAATACTATGCAAAATTAACTATAGGTTCATTAGGGAGATAAGGTTATCATAATTCCTTTGAATAGAGTGCACAAACCCTACATCATTCTAGCTAAACCAGAGTCTCTATATGTTGTGTAAAAAACCAATTGGATGAAGGTAAACTCTGAAAAGAACTCAAAAACCTTGTACATAGTCAAGTGAAACTTATTATATGAGAATACTAAACCTTAGGTACAATATTTACTCACTCAAAAATTGAAGACATCTAAATTATGGAGGCCTAAGCCAGTAGTTACTCAGCCATTGGTAACCCAATTTGTCATAGAAGATTATGTGTCCATGTCTGCTAAATCCCCTACTCATTCAAAAGTTGACTTTATCTATCAATAAGATCATCATATGCAAGAATATATAGATCTAACTAAATAAGTCAATTTACCTTGGAAAATAGCTTCATCTATCATTGGAGACTTAGACATCAAACTACTCAATTGGGCTCATAAAAAGGTTTTTACACATGAGAGACAACTTCCTATGTATTATGCAATTGAGTATATCAATAAATTAATTATGTGCCTATAATTTCATGTACCTACCATCATTCAACATGTTAGTGCTCTGAATTATGCTCTGAAGATCCATGGTGGGCAATTCATATAAATAATTAGCTCGAGTGGGATGATGCATATGAACTCATGATTAGCAGGTTCCAACTACCACAAGTCATCAAAAGTAATTGGCCCTTATTCTAATAAGGTGATTGTCTTAAAATTCATATTCACAAATGTGTTAAAGTCTAGATTAAGGAATGTGTGACATTGAAGTACTAGGTTCACATCTTTCATTATACACTCACCCCTTTACCATCAGCATGGTATATGCATCAAGAATAAATAAGGGAGACAAAGTATTGGGCATAGGTACAAAGTGAATTTATACAAACATTTTTTTATAAAGATGAGAACACTTTAGTTCATAACACACTATTGAAAATCAAACATTTCATGTCATGGGTGCATAGAAGATTTAAGCACCACAATAGAATCCATTATGCAAAAAAATGTAGCTTATGATCTAAATACAACATTACAAAGATATAAAGATACCAAGAGAGAAGAAAAATTCCTACATAGCCATGCCATTGAATACAAGATGAATAAGAGGACATTAAATATTTAGATATTGATGGTGATATTGATTTGAATAATTTATTTGAACTTGAATAGTTAATAAAACTAGTAAAAGACCTCGGTGTAGAACCTACTAAAGAAGACAAGTTGTATAGCATACGAATTATAGAATAAGAAGGGAAATAAATGATATAAGAATCTATTTATGAGTAAAAATTTTAATATTTATTGGCATCGTATTAAAAATCATGTATCAAACATAAAAACTAAGGATGTTCTCAAATTGGCACATATAGGTGATTACTAGACTGAAGCTAAAGTTTTTGAAGCTATGCAACTCCTACAATATTATCAAGATGTCTTCCCCACTAAATTTTTAGAGGTTCGATGATTTTATCCATCTCTAGGTGAAATTCATATTGAACTCAAGGAGTACACATGACCCATAGATAAATGGCCATACAAGCTCAATCCAAACATGAAATTGAAAGTGAAGGCTAAACTTGATAGAATACAAAACATAGGTATAATCTATCCCATAAAAAAGGTAGATTGGGTTAGTCCCATGGTAGTGTAGCCTAATAAAATATGGGAGATTAGATTATGTGGGTACTATAACATTCTAAATGATGCATGTGTGAATGATCCATTTCCAATTCCCTTCATAGATAAAGCTTTAGAATTTTTTGCAAGACATGAAGTTTACTCTTTCATAGATGGCTTCAGTGGCTATCATCAAATAACTATCATAGAAGAATACAAAGCTAAAATGACTTTTTCCATGGAATGGGGATCCTTTACATACAAGGTAATGCCTTTTAGCCTTAAGAATGCACTTGTGGTTTTTCATACATAGTGGTGACATTCAAAGATTTCATTCATGACTTTTTGGAAGTCTATCTCGATGATTAGGTAGTCTTTTCTTTGTTTAAAGAACATTTGTCTAAAGTACGCCTCATGTTATAATACTATTGAGATCTACACATTCAGATAAATTTAAATAATTTTTTATTTTTTGCACCTTTTAGTCTCTTATTGGGATATGTCATGTGTAGTGAAGGCATTTTGGTAGACTAGGCTAAAATTGCAATCATTTTGAGTATGCCTCCATCAGTCAGCTCCATGGAAGTGTGATATTTTCTTAGCCATACAAGATACTATCACAAGTTTATCAAGGGATATGCATCTATTTCATCACCATTGGAATACTTATTATTCAAAAGTGCAAAGTTTATTTGGACTTCAAAGTGCCAAGCAGCCTTTATCAAACTCAAGCATAGATTGGTCACTGCATCTATCCTCATCTTTACAAATTAGAATAATTCCTTTCATATGCATGTTGATGTTTTAGGTATCATAGTTAGTGTTGTACTTACACATCCAAGATATGGTAGACTCAACCATCCCATTCATTTTTCAATCCAAAAATTATCTAACATATAAAATAATTACATGATAATTGAAAGAGAAACACCTATTATAGTGTTCACACTAAAAAAAAATTGACACTATCATATTATGACACCATTTGAATTTTTCAAATATCATCAAGCTCTACACTAACTTATCCATAATCCAATTCTTGGAGGATGTATTTCTATATGGTTGATGTTATTTTAGTAATTCTAATTTTTCATTAACATCAAGCCAAGCAGAGAAAATGTGGGGTTGGATCATCTTAATCACATTCTTAATGGTAAATAACTAGAAGAATTATAGGTAGATTTTTTGATAATCATCTATTTCATGTTCCTATGATTATTGAAAATTTTTAAGCAATCACCAACTTCCTTAAACAAGTAATATTCCCTATGCATTACTAGGAAAGAGACAAGAAGAAATTTGTCACTAGAGTTTTGTCATACACCATCATCAATGGACTTTTGTATCATTTAAGAAAGGATTAAATACTATGTATGGTAGTTCTAGAACATGAATGACCACAAATATTATATGAGGTACACCAAAGAATAGGAGGAGGACAATTTTTCGAAGAAGCTACTACCAAGAAGTTATTACAAAGTGGATTATAGTGGCTAAATATTTTTCAAGATGCACATAGAGTAGCACAACACTATGATGTATGTCAATGCATGGGTAAACCACTACAAAGAGATGAAATGTCCTTGCATCCTTTGTTAGTAAAATAACCTTTTGACTAATGGGGCATTTATTTTGTTAAACCTATCAATCTACCAAGTAAATGTTGTAAAGCAAGGTATATTATTATTGTGACTAAATATTTTACCAAATGGGTTGAATCTATTATGACACCCAACTATGGTGCAAAGGATGTAATAAATTTTCTCTATGAGAACATAATTACAAGGTTTGGATGCCCCATCAATCTTGTTAGTGATTGAGGCACACAATTCATGTATAACACCATAAAGAATCTTACTGAGGAATTCATGATTTCCCATCATAAAAGTATTGTGTACCATCCACAAGATAATGGCCAAGCTAAAGCTTCCAACAAAGTGTTGGGAAAAATGTTGAAAAATATCTATGACATTAAGAGGGATGATTGAGAAGATCACATTTTTGTTATTATATGGGCATATTGCACACACTATAAGATAGTTATAGGTTTTAATCCATTACATTTGGTCTATGGGCTTGAAGCAGTTATGCCAATTGAATATATGGTACCCAATATATCAATTGCAATGATCATGATACTAAGAGATTGTGATTCTCTCAATAACAAACTTCTCAAATTGAATAATATGGATGAGTATAGACACAGATCATCTTAGATGTAGGAAGTTCACAAATAGAATCAAAAATCATGGTATGATAGGAATCTATGCCATAATAAAGTTCATAAAGATCAACTAGTTTTATTACATGATAGTCATTTTAAAGCATTTATAGACAAATTATAGATTTGATGGAAAGGGCCTTATGTTATACATGAAATATCATAGTAAAAAACCATTATTTTGAGAGATCTTCAGGGATGATCTCATTCTACTAAGTGAATGGGTGTTGATTAACACCAAGTAGATTAGGATTTCTCATGTATGTATGTTTTTTGTGTGTTTATTTTTATGTCTATGTGTGTTTGTAGATGATCTCTTCACTACCATTTGAGAACCAAGATACCAAGTATAGCATGTGCCAAATAATGTAGGATAATTCATGTATAGTATCGTGGATGTTAGTAGGAACAAATGAAAGCAATTAAGTTTAAGAAAGGTATAGATAAGTCACATCAATAAGATCTTCACCTTATAATGGTCATCCATCAAAATTTAATGATAGATCCAAGATTCAATTATCTTAATATTTAATAAATCAATGGCCTATCAACATCATCCATTTTTACTCATGTATAAACATTAAAGACCATAATGGCATGTCTCTATACATGTGCCAATGACTAACTATCTTAATTTATAGATTGTATAAGATTTTCCACATCAGCCATACATTCATGTTGAATGGATAAATAAGCATGGCATTTATGAAAAAACTAGTATACATGAAATTTATAAAGGCCTAAGCTCAAGAACCAAGTTTGCATTTCATTATTTCAAATATTTTCATGACCTAAAATTTCAAAGAGATGAGCTAGTTTTCTTTCAAAAAGAACCAATAACATTGTAATTTCATCACTCTGACAATCATGGATACTTTACAATTTATTAGGGGATTGACTGATGCATAAAAATAATAAATGGGCATCGATATGGCTCTCAAGTAGAACAAATTCAATGATCTAGATCCATTTTATTTCCTTTGAGAAACAAAGTAGAAGCTATTTCATTTAGACATTGTTGATGTTGCATAACCACTTGCTCTCACATCCCCCCATCGGTTCCATAATATGTATGTCAAGTGCCTAATTTTAAATCCTGATTTTGGTGACTTAGGGGAGATTTTACAAGTATTGATCAATTGATACAAGGATGGAAACATTTACCTTGGCCTAGACATTACCATTTTCATCAACACAAAATCCATGGCTTGAGCATTGGGCATGCCTATGCAAGGAGACTTCCTTACTCCATATAAGATGAGAATGCCACCTATTCTACAAAAAGTTAGAGATTTGTATGTTTATAGATCTATAAGGATCCCAATTGAGGAAATCCATGATGAGCCATTGTGCATCCTCATCAAATGCATCAAAAGGAGGTTTTGACAGATGACTAAGTCTATGAATAAAATTATAAAAGGGCTCATAGACATTGCCCACTACATGATCTACTAGAATGATCAATTTAACTATCCAAAGTATATCATTCAGGATATACTCACCAATATTAATAAGTGCTCCACATCAGCCAAGTAGACATTATAATACAAGTTCCTTGTCTTCCTACTCTTCTTTACATAATAAAATTCTCTAAAGTGCAACCTGACATCGATTATTATCTAGAGTAGCAATTCCCTAACTTGATCTAGACACTTTAATGAGGATCCTAGATCATTAGGATAAATTCAAAGCATGGTGGGAGTAGTGTCTCAAGTTTATCACTACACATCTTTAGATGCCACCAAATTTAATGCATTTTTTGGGCCAACATATTAATACTACCTTTCAATCAAAATGTGTATTTATACACATCCATGAGATACTGAGGTTGCCATTTTCACCTCTTCCATTCTTTATTGCTATTAACATGGCACAAGCCAAATTTACCAAGTATAAATCTTTCACAGCTAGGAGTGAAATTGCACTTCAAGTCATACCACTTAACACAACCATACCTATAATGTAACAACTAGAAGAATCCACCTTTTCATATACATAGAAGGGAAAGTGTAAGATTTCCACTAAGCATCAATTTCCATCTCCTCCTTTAAAGTGTAAGATAATAAGCACGGTAACTTAGATGATCCTAAGGTGACCTAGATTTCAAGCTCATGTAACCTTCCATAGATGGGCACAGATGAACAAGAAGTCTAGCAGGTAATGATTGCCAACATGGCTAGATAATTATATGATAGAAAGGAGGAGGACTCCTTATTCTAGAAGGCTATGTAGATTATCCAAGTATGTAAATAGTTCCTTCCAACTCTATGGGTTGACCTACCACCATGCCCTGCATCTATTTATCATTAATAATATGTGAGAAGAAGTCTAGCCGCTATAGTGAAAGATTGACTCTCTCTAGACTCAACCTTTTTAGGATATATTTTCACCTCTTCTAGAAAGCCCACTAAATTCAATCATGTATAGACCCTAAATCAAGCAAGAGGCTAGGGTTTCCCTTACACTTGAAGGATGCACATTCAATTGACCAACCACTACATAAGAAGCACAACTTGCTCCATCTTTCACTTTAACACCACCTAAATTTAGGTTGGTCACCCTTAGATGAAAGAAATCACAGGTTTCTACCTCTGTGGTCTAGCCAAGTGACCCACTGCCATCACCAAAATCTTAAGAGATCGAAGAGATCACACTTGAGCAACCCATAGTATAATAATAGTAGGCCTCAAGGTAAGAATCAGCTTATGTCTTAGAATGGGATGTTAGGAAGGAGGAAAATAAGTGCCACAAGGAGTAGGCTCAACAACAATAATAAAAACAAGTAATTTATCATGCCAAAGAAGTCGAGGCTATATAAAAGGCCAAAGATGTAGAGGTTGATTGGTAGAAATCCATTAAATTGGATAAGAAGGCATATAAATCTATTGACACAACCAAGAAAACACAAGAGGTACAAGTATAGAAAAATAAAGAAGCTAAGATCATTGTCAAGGCTAAGGCAGAATAAGAAGAAAAAGAAAAATAAGATGTAGTAGCATAGGCAAAGTAGCCTCATGAATATTCCACATGCACATAGAAACAAGCAAAAAATGTGACAAAGAAAATGGATGAAGAAGAAGATGAATCCCTATGCCAATAAAAGGCACAGGCACAAGTATAAGCACAAGCACAGGCACAATTTGTGGATGAACAAGTAAAGGTTATAGCCTTGGTAGAGCAAAATAAAGAATAAGAAAATGAACAAAAGTTGCAAGAAAAAAAATCACAAGCCAAATAGCAAGTTGTGCAAGAATAACTAAACAAAAAAGTGTAGGAGGAAGAGGAAGCAAAAATAAAGTAGATTAAAGATGTGTAGTAACTCAAGCTAGCATTAAAAACAATTATGTAGCAATAGAAGGTACCTAAGTAAGAGTAGGATAAAGTACAGTAGCTAGAGCCACAAGAAGAACCAACTATAACTACAATAGGTCCTCAGCTCCCAAAATTGTAATTGGGAGGAGTTTGGCTTTGGGATGTCCTAACTATTGGTGATCAATGCACCACTTTTTCCCTCCAACTTATAACAATTCCATGACTAGACCCTTTAGAAATTGTAAGCACATTATCCATACTCTAACTCAAGAGGAAGCCTCATTGGACATCTTTAGGCTCTTACTAAAGAAACAACTAGAGGGCACAATGGTATTTCATGAGTCAATTATGTATAAGGATGCCTCTTTAGAGCTAGAGGTGGATTAATCTAAGGAAAAGAATGTTGAGTTGAAGGCTCAACTCCATGAATCTACCAAACTTATCCAAGATGCCTACTTAGAGTTGGTCACTTGACAAATCAAGGACCAAGTCATGTCTGACCAACATAGACTTGAGACTTTAGTCTCTGAGTTAACTAAGGACTGGTGCAGAGCCCAAAAAATTTATGTAGTCAACACATTAGGGCATGATGTGAAGACCAAGTCTATGATGCTCATTACTTTATTAGAGGAGTATCAAGGCATGTTGGACATTATTGCATTGTAATCACAATAGATCACATGTAACTTACTAGACTAGAAGTAGTAACTAGATGATTCTTTATCCAATTCTTGTATAATATGTTTCATGTCCATAACCACCAAAATAACTATGGGTAACCACACTACCTCTACAGATGTAAATGATAGATCACATTATGACTTGTCAATTCCATGGATAATTTGCATGATAACATTCTCAATTGGTATATTCAGCTTCTATGTATTTTTTTTGTCAATCTCCAAGCTCAACATCATACAAATAAACTGGAGCAGTTGAGTGGCAAGATTTAGACTAGGGTCACCAATACCAAGGTAGCTATAAGCATCACTAATGGCATAGATCTCAAGTACATCATTAGATACCATGCACCATTTTACACCCTATTATGCATGATCTAATAAGTCATATTAGACTGGCATACTTATAAGACCAATTTGTCTCCCTTTTGTAGTGATGTTGCCCAGATTCTCAACACACTTGTGTATAACTCACCATCGGAGCTCGAGTGGATCATCACTTAGTGCAAGGCAATGCAATCTAAGGCTAAGGACTCTTTTAGCCAATCAGTGTCTACATCCATTCCACCTCCATTAAGTTAAGTACTATGTAGAATATGAATTTTGTCAAATTTTGTAAGTATTTAGTATTAGAGATGACTTAGTAAGACAAGCAGGGCTAGGATAGTTAAAAAACCATAAAGGGTGGCCACCTGGTTATGCCAACCTATTAAAAACCTAAAAGGGTATTAGGTTGGTGTGTTACTTAGTTGAAAACCTGAAAGGTTGGCTAAGTAGTGCACAAGAGGTAAAAACTAGAAATGGTGCCTTGAATGATTAATGCAAACCTTACTAGTATAACCACTTCTTTAGCCCTCTGCTCACTTATGCAATGTTGAAATATCCTATGATGTTGTCTTAGGACAAGATAATATTTTAATTTCAAGAAAGTGTTAGGAGAATAAATTAGATTTTAAATTTATGTAGAATATTTACCAAATATTCATGTATTATGTACTTATTTTGTCGTATATGTGTCTATTTTGTCCTATCTCTATGACTTGTAATAGGTTAGAATATGAACAAACTCTAATTTTGACACTAAGTACGAGAAGAATATGAATATTCATAGACTACAACTAACTATATATAATTGTGTTTGTAAGAAGAATAGAGTTCAACTTTTCAAGAGATCAATAGAGACTATTTGGTTATGGTTACATGTTGTGTCTATTACATTGTTCCTTACGTATGTTATAATGTATAATGTTTTACTTACTTTATCTTTAATTTAATCTAAATACTTTATTTATGTTAATGAATTACTGGTTGTTCTTACTTCCCACTTAATGCATGATAATTTATCCTTGTTATGTTTCTATTTTCCAACCTTTTAAATGAATACGATGCACTATCCCTGTGCACTAAAGTATAACCTATTTATCTCCATCCTTAGCATGTTCTGATGCTTCAAGAACTTCTGCTAATAGAATCAATATGACATTCAAGTTTGTTGGAAGTTTTAAAATGGTTGTATGTAGGATTTGAAAGTTGTACAATTGGAATTTTAGAGCATATAAATAAAAAGATAGCGACGATATTGACCAAACAAAACAAAAAAAAGATCTATTAACATGCCATCTTGGGTTGTATAGAACAAATATGGGCCATACAAATGGCTTCAATATTGCATATAGTGTGAATATTATAAGTTTAATCTATACAAACTAGGGTTTGGGGCCCAAATTGAAATCTAAAAATAAAATAGGATTAATACCTTTGTTAAAAAAAATATTTCTCTCTCCTCCACATGGTTCTTTATGGAATTTCCATCATTCTTCCTCAAGCATCTTCAATCCTCTTATTGAAATATGTGGCTTTGATACCACTATTGGTCCAAATTTTTGAAGATAATATGAACAAATCACATTTTGAAAAAAGTATTTGACAAAAGTATGATAAAGTATTATTTCAAAATATAATTACAAATAGGTTAAAAGCTTATAAATATTTTATGGTTATTTATGGGATGTAACCAATTCCTGTTAACCAACCAAGACAATAAGAAGCATATTAAATTAATTTACTAACAAAACATTATTAACCTACATATTAAATAAATAAAACTATTTTCCATCATACAACCCAACAATGATGGTTTTTTGCTCTAAGTGATGTAATAATGTGCCCCCATTTACTTTGCTAGTGAAGAACAAGTCTCATTGGAGGTATATGCATGGCATAACCTTAGGCTTGGTCACTATGAAATTTAATACCTACTACTTAAGAGGGATAAGGTCCATAACCAATTATCTTTGTGCCAGTGTCAAACTATCCTCATGAGTTTATGTGTCCACCTAATGAATTACTTCCCATAATGATAAGTAATTGAGAAAGCCATTGTTAAACACTCCTGGATTAACTATGGTGTCTTTGTACTCAGTAAAATCTTTAATATATAATTTTCATGATGGTAGGGTTCCTTTGAATGTCTTAAATGAAGATGACATAGTTTATTTGTTGAGTTAACAAAGTTTTAGTTATTTAATTTAGTGGTTTGGCTCTTTTAGATGCACTTCTTGATCAAAATGCAAGTAGCTAGGGTTGGTTCTCAAGGAGGTAAGTGAGCTTAGAGATTTTTTTTTTATCAATGAGTATGACATTTGTTTCCAATTAATTTATATATCTTTGACATTTAATTCCAGTTCATGCACCATTAATGTCCAATGTCTATAAACTTGATTTGGTTATTCAATTCAAACTTTACCAATTCATTTTGGTGGGTATGCCACATAGACACTATATACATTTGGGAGGATGCCACATCACTATATTTTTCTAGGTATCATTTCTCACTCCTTTCACTTTAATTTACAAAAGTTCTAAACACTTTTGGTAAAGATAAAAAATTTGAAGAACATTTTCCCAAAGAGAAAGTGTTGAACATTTCCTCTCAACACTTTTTTGGAAGACAAAAGTCCAAAAGACAAAATGTTGACAATTTTTTCTGGATACTTACTAAATACCAAATTCATAATGATCACTTTTACCAAAGAGAAAATTCCACATATCAAAATGTTGAACACTTTCTCTGAACAATTTTTCTGAATATAGAATTTTCAAAGGCTAAATTATGAATATGTAAACTTTGTAATGAACACAAATTCCAAAGACTAAAATTCAAACAAAAACATTGAATCAAATATTTGAATAAACATTGTGAACAAAACCTACAAGCAAAACTTATGAAAAAAAATTTGAAGAACATTTTTGTGCAAACGTTCATATAAGTGTGAAATGTTGAATATTGTTGAAAACAAAATTCTGAATAAAAAATCTAAATACCTATTTATGCAATTCTTGGGAATTCATAAATTTTACATCTTCCAAAAACTTGTGCATATGTAAAATTTCTAAATTGTATTAATAGGTTATTCTAAATAAGTAGAACATGTTGATATGTGTTTTTCAAATAAAAAAGTTAGGTGAAACATATAAATATCTCTTGGAATAATTTCAAGATAGTCCTGAACCTTTTCATAACATATTCGATCCCTATTCTAAAAATAATGATGGGGGTATGTTGGGTACAATAAATGATGACTTATAGGGGGGATACTCTAGAGTATTAGAAAACCCAAAATCTTTGATTAGCAATTATAAATCAAACATGAACCATTTAACAAAGGGATAATTAAATCAAAGACATAAATGAGACTCCTAACAACCACATACAACATACTTGATTTTCTCATACCCTAGATCTGTGTGTGAGGAATTGAGTTTATTTTACCCTTTTTATAAGGATTTTAGTAGAGACTTGGTATAATTATAGGTTTCATTCTATTTTTTGAGAATCATATTTAAAATTGGGGAAGATCAAGCATAGCTCTATTGCCAAATAGATGTCCATAGCCCTAGTAAAGGTACATTTGGTTCCTTTTCTTTCCTCCTCCTATATTCTTGCATGATGCATGATGCATGATACATTGATATTATTTCATCATTTGAGCCTTTGATCACATTTATATTTTATTTAGGTTTGATGGATCACTCTTTTAGAATAAATTGATCTATATTTTTCTATCTTTTCTTTTTTTAGAATATGGTTAGAAGAGGGAGAGCATAAACCATGGTGAGATGATATATATGAAAGCATAATTTTTTACTAGATTGTCCCTACTAGCTACATCCACATCAATGGTTATTTGTTCAAACAAATATCAATGTGAAAGGTGCATTTGATCCAATGAAAATGAGAAAGTTTTCTAAATCTATATGCAGTAATGAGAGCAGTATTTATATGCTTGTTATAAGCATTTAACATGGACATGATCAATTTTCCTGTTGCATACCTAAATTCTAAAAATATTAAAAACAAGGGTATAAAACCTACAAGTAAATAGAATTGTGTGATTTATTTGGTGTCTTTCCCATAGAATAAACTTTTAGGTTCTAAAAATGTATAGGATGTCCAGTGGATCAACTACTTACTTGAGCATACTAGGTGAAGTCAATCATATTTCCACAAAACAAAACAAAAATCTATTCTAGAAAGCAAGGAACTAATTTAAGGAAAGTAAATAATTGAAAACACGAAATGTTAACCTAGGAATTAGGGAACTAACTATGAAAGCAGTTAATCTAACTACAAAATTAGTAAATGTATTATACTCCTACCTTTACCATAATACCTATTGTTACTCAAGATCATCTCCAGATGGTACACCATGAAGTAGTGCTTCAAAAATTGTCCATTGACTAAATACATTACTTTTTTGCCTTAGAGATCTCTCAAATGGAAAGCATTATTACCCAAGATCTCTAAAATATAATAAGGTCCAATCCATAGTGGGATAAACTTGTCATGTTGTCCTTTATTTTCATGGGATTTATTCCATATAATCAAGTCAGATATTATGAATGCTTTGAATTTTTCTATTTTGTCAAACCACCTTTTGACTATCTTGATGTTTACTAAAATTATGTAAGGCTTTAATCCTTGAATCTTTCACCTTTGTTATGTCTAATAATTAAGACTCTAATTTTTCACTTGATTCCATGTGCTCTTACATAAATTGATATGCTAGTAATTGAATCATGTTCGGAAAACTAGATGCCATCTATATACTAGTAAGGCAAAGTCTTGAGAGCCTACATGTATCTTGTTCGATCAACTCATAGTGCATACTTCAATAGGTTATCCAGATAGCTAGGTTTGTCTATTGTTTTTTTTTTTTTTGCATCAATCAAGTCTTTGTTTGTTCATTCATCCAATCCATTTCCTTATGTCTAATGGTTGGAGAATGACATAATAGTGTTTTGATTATCAGGGGACTATTCAATAAATTTAGTTAATTGGAATGCTAGTCCATTGTTACAAACTAGATAAATGGGGGAACCAAATCTACTTGTGATGTTTTATCTAAAAAATATGATTACATCTTGTGCTCTAGAATGCCTTGTAGCTACTACTTCAGTCCATTATGTGCAATAATATATGGAAGTGAGTAAGAACTTATGGTCAGCTAAATAATTGAGGTTATTGACATCAATGAAGTCCAAACCACATTGATTAAATGGTATTCCTTCAATAATATGTGCATCCTTGAAGACTTTTAGCTATTCATAACCCATGTTGAGTATTATATGGGTTGTGGTGTTCTCAGATGGATAACCACTTCCTATCTTTTATTGTAAGTTTTTTATAATTTATTGAACTTCTTATTGTGATACGAATCTTAGTATATTCCTTTGAAATTTATTCTATAGATAATCCCATTTATAATATATAATGAGAAACTTTGATCCTCAAAGCTCTCATATGTTCTCTATTGAGTTCTAGGGAACAAGTACCTATTGGCCAATTCTTTGTCCCACATTTAAAGCTTGAGAAAATTCTTTAGGGGGCCAGTAGAGATGTTTTAAAGCAATCCAAAGGAATAATCCTTGTGCAAAGTTCTTTTATTTGGCTTCCCCTTTTTGGGCTAAGTCACTGATCATCTTATGGGCCTTGTACAAGCAAGTATTTCTTTCCCTTGTGTTATTTTCTTTTGGCCATGTCTTTTCTTTTGACCAAGTCTTTTCCTTGTTTATTATTTTGCTAAGTCTTTTTTGGGTTTTTTTTGTCTGAAAGAAAGATTTTGACAAATTTTTTGAAAAAAATCTTATGAATGGCACTTTTAAAAGTTCAAGAGGACCTTTTCAAGCTTTTGAAGGACCATTTCAATTTTTTCGAAGGGTCTCTTACCCTTCAGGAAGGACCTTTTCAAAAAAATTGAAGGACCATTTTTAGGTGCCAAAGGGAATTTTCTTAGTAAAAGGGCACTTGAGAAAATTTTGGAAGGTATTTTACAAAAGAAGGAGGCTTGAGAAGAAGTCCAAAGACTTTAAGTTTAAAAGACCTGAAGACTTGGAGATAGAGAATCCCAAAGACTTCAAGATGGACAAGTTTGAAGTTGAGGAGCTTGGAAAATCTGAATTACTCTGCATAAAGTAAATTGGGTTTCTCCAAGTGCTTCACTTAAAGGACTTAATAAGTAAGAGGACCTCAAAATTTTGAAGTAAACTTAGAAAACCTAAATTACTCTGCATAGAGTAAATTGGGTTTCTCCAGGTACTTTACTTAAAAATCTTAATAAGTAAAGGATATGGGAAAGTCTGAAGTTGGAGAGATCAAAGAACCCAAATTACTCTGCATATAGTAAATCAGGATTCTTAAAGTGCTTGACTTAAGCTTCATCTAGCAACATGAGAGTCATGATCAGGTGAACAAAAGAATACCACATGGCACAAGCTAGATAAGAAAGGGCCAATCAACAAAGGACAAGTGGGATGAGGATGACCAATGAGCATGAGAGAGTCTAAGCGGCTAGTAGCTATAAATTAATGAAGTCTCTCATCCTTCAATATGGTTTGCTCCCAACAAATAACCATCCAAATGCAGAAATAGCATGGGTTAGTTTGAACTCCTAAGCATGGATACCTACATCCTTCTTTAGATAGGACACATAAAATTGAAAGACACCATGTCATTTAAATGCAAAGATAAATACAGTCATACTAGGAAGAGATGTCTAGATGCTCATAATGTGACTTCTCTCAACTCCACCAAAAGACACTTGAATGTGAGAGTGGCTCAAGGACGTTGTATGATGATCTCAGGGGACACATTTCATGGTAAAAGAGGATGATAATAGCAGCATCAGTGACTTATTCTCTCTTTCCACATATCTCTCTCTCTTCCCATTCTCTATATATATCATGTGACTTGCCTTTGTAATGTGCCATAGTTTTTTAGAATTTTGTCATCTTGTTAGGAGATGAATGCCCATTGAGATGTTTTTAAAAGCATACTCCTTCAATCAAGATAAACCCTATCAAAGTATCATAATAACTACCTCTTGAATGTAATGAGACTTGATTTCCTTGCCTATTTCATGTCTTTAATTAGTGATTTAGTATGTTTTTTGCTTGTGGGCTTGTGAATGCATTTATTCCTAGTCCATTATCCTGTTGCTTGCCTCTTTGAAGTATTTTCAAGTTTTTTAGGTCCATATTAGTGTTCTAACTAAATTTATTCTAGTGTGTGTTAGCTTGACCCTATTATCATACAAGCCCAAATTATCTCATGACTAATCTAGTGTTGGTTCAAGCATAGATGAGTGGTCATTTAAATTTGGTGCATCACTCAATTAGTTTTATTAGGAGTCCTTTTCCCTCTTTCTAACCCTTTTCCCTATGAAGTTTCATTTTAATGTTAGTTTTAGGTGATCTACCAAGAGTAACTAGCCTCTTTAAAAATCTTAGAGACTCAACCTCACCATAGGACACCCACATCCTGAGGTTTTTCCCATGCTTATAGATAGAAGTGGGAGAGCTTGAAAAACTCTCCCATAGGGGTGCAATTTCTAGCTTTAAAAATTTTGGCACACTTGGTGGGATTAAGGTCCAAAGTAGTGGAAGGATTTTTGGTGTTATCTTTCTACTTATCAACCTTTAGAGGTATTCTATAAACATCAATGGTGACTCTGAACATCTATCAACTATTTTAAGTAGTCTAAGTGCTTGATCATCATTATTTTCTTTTGAAATAAAGTATTAGCACCATTGGTGACTCCAAATCAAGTGTCTAGGTATGAATAGACTAGGTTTATCTCTTTGAATTTTTAATTAGCTCGTACTTTTCAATTATAAGCCTAACATGAACAGCTATGGTGAATATCCTTATTATTCACCTCCTTATCAATAGCCTCAATATGATCCCCAGTATGATCCCCAATATGATCTTCATTATCCATATGAGCTTAATCAACCCTACCAAGATTTCTATCAAGGCTATGATGAACCTTGGTATGTTCCTCATGATCCATAATGCAATAATATTGCCCTAATCCCCCTTATGAACAAGCCCATCAAAATAATGATCCTCATCAAACCTACCATGAGCCATCTATACCAATACTTGGGCAAACTTTAGTAAACCTTGAAAAGCATGCACTAGAGTTGTGCTCACAAAAGTGTTATGTCTAAAATTTTCCCCCTCAATAAATCCATTATGTGAGGGATTCATTACAACAAATCAAAGTAGAATGGGCACCTATTGAGAGAGAAAATTGGAGCAACCTCACTGGTGACATGATGGATATACGTAGTTATATTCAAAGCATTGAGGACAAGCTAAAAAGACTTGAATAATAGCAAGGCCAGCCCCACCAACCTTTTGCACCTACATATGCACCTCTTCATTCTTCTTATGTGTCTCCCATTCCTCCTCAAGTGACCATTTCAAGTACTCCTTCAAATCTTCCAATTTCATCATATGTTATATAATCTTTTCCTTCTTGGAAATATATCCAAAGGGGTTGTCAAAAACATAAAGTGTTTATTGTGGAACACCCTACTATTTGTGTCCAAAACTTCATCCCTCTTCAAAAGCCTTTTCTATTCCTAATCACCTTAAGGAGGAGCTATTTCAAGAGAATATAGCAAAGAAAATTAGAGAGTTGGAACTAAAGGCAAGGAGAGAAGAAGAAAGTTAGAATTAATAGATGAAGTTAGCACCTCTACCTTTCCCATCTTAGAGCTAAGTCACATAGCCAAGTAGATCAAAGGTCTTTCAACCCCCATCCCTCCCTCCTCAAGAGCCTCTATCTTTTCCATATTTTCCATCTTGGAAATTTATTCAAAGCAATGGGCAGAAGAAGGAGGTGGTGATTCTTGAAGTCAATCAAGAAGCCTTGCAGTCTCCACTCCTTTCCCCTCAAAAGCCTAGAGCATTTCCTTCATGGAGAGTCATTCATGAAGCAAAGAATAAGGAAGAAAAGGTGGTTTTTCCTTACACATTTCAATCCTAGAAATTGGTTCAACCAATTCAAGAGAAGAAGAAAGAGGAGGTAAAGTTAATCCAACTAAAGTAGCTTTAGGAACTAAATCAAAAACCTATGGGAGATGCATCCAAAGAGGCTGAAGAAGAGAATGTCACAAGTAGCTATGAGGAAGAATCACCATAGGGTCCCCCCTAGTTATCAAAATATCAATTTAGCCTTTTTAAATTAAGGATAATATATTGAAGATTATTTTGTAGTTGTGCATGAAGTGGACTACACTATTGAGGATGTAAAGCTACCACTTTATGTGGGAAATGAGGGGCTCGAGGCTATCATTTCCTTGAATGAGCTTCCACATGATGAAGAGGATGAGGAAATGAATGAAGTAGCTAATCAAATTGATGAACCTATGGAGTAGTCAGAGGTTCCCAATCAATTAAGAGGCTTATTTGAGGACTTATTTGAGATCTTGGGAGTTGGTTATGTTATTTTCCAAGGCAACTATGGTCTGGTTGCATCTAAGGAGAGCATGTTCATCAAGTGGATCAAAGGGGATAGAGTGGGCAGTCTTCCACCTCAATAATTAATTACAAATATAGACTTGTTTTAGATCTTCAAAATAGGCTATTAGCTCATTGATGACCCTAAAAAACATGAGATAATGAACAAATCTAGTCTTATTAAGGAGGCCATAGAAATCAAAGAGGTTTGCCTAGTTGAACCACCATTGGAGGTTGCAGTTAAAGATCCATTTGAAGAGCTTGAGACCCTCTGGATTCACATAGCTAACCTTTTTGGAGCTTCCTAGTTCTCATTAAACATGGTGATGGAGAAATTGATAGTTGTAATAAAGAAGAAGAAGGCATCAAGGACAAGGGTCAAGAATCTGCATACATTGTTCAATCCTTTATCTCATAAGACAAGGGAATTATCAAGATTTCCTTTTGATCTAGGAGGAAAGGGGTACATATTTTTAGGATTTATATATTAGGATTAGTTTTGTTCTAATTCATCTAAGTGTTATTTCAAGCACATTTGTTTGTTGTCTTTATTTGTTTATAGGTTAGCTTCTTTTCTTTAAGTGCCTTGGGAACTTTGTTTTGTTTTTTTTTTGTACTATCCTCATTTATCCAAGAGGAATTCTAGTAAGGGTCAACTTTGTATTTATATTCAGCCATTATTGTCAAAGAAAGTAGTAACTTCATGCCTAATGGCTTAGGCAAGGCAAGTGAGCTAGGTTCTATAAGCATAGAAGGCATGCTTCCCTGTGAGTCACCAAAGATGTTGGCCAATTTTTTGTATCACATATAAATCTTGACAAAATTCTTTAAGGGGCCAATAGAGATGTTTTAAAGCAAGCCAAAGGACTAAGCCTTGTGCAAAGTTCTTTTATCTAGTTTCCCCTTTTTAGGATAAGTTATTGATCATTTTTTAGGCCTTTTAGGAGCAAGTATTTCTTTCCCTTGGGTTCTTTTCTTTTGGCCAAGTCTTTTCCTTATTCATTCTTTTGGGTAAGTCTTTTCTAAGTTATTTTTGTCTGAAAGAAAGGTTTTGATAAATTTTCCAAAAGAAAGGTTCTAAAGGGCACTTACGAAAATCTGAGAGGACCTTTTCAAGCTTTGAGAGGACCATTTCAATTTTACCAAAGAGTCTCTTGCCCTTTGGGAAGGACCATTTTTTAGGTGTTGAAGGGCATTTTCTCGACAAAAGGGCACTTGACAAAATTTCAAAGGGAGTTTTACTAAAGAAGTAGGCCTGAGAAGAAGTCTAAAGACTTTAAGTTCAAAATACCTGAAGACTTGGAGATAGAGAAGCCTAAATACTTCAAGATGGACAAGTTTGAAGTTGAGGAGCTTGGAAAATCCAAATTATTTTGCATAAAGTAAATCAGGTTTCTCAAAGTTCTTTACTTAAATGACTTCATAAGTAAGATGACCTCAAAATTTTGAAGTAAGTAAACTTAGAAAAGCTAAATTACTCTACATAGAGTAAATTAGGTTTCTCTAAGTACTTTACTTAAAAATCTTGATAAGTAAAGTATATGGGAAAGTCCAAAGTTGGAGAGATCAAAGAACCTAAATTACTCTACATAGAGTAAATTAAGATTATTTGAGTGTTTAACTTAAGCATGGTCTAGTAACACGAGATTCATGATCAGGAGAATGAAAGGCTACTACATGGCATAAGCTAGAGAAAAAAGGGCTAATTAGCAAAGGACAAATGGCACAAAGATGACCAATAATCATGGGAGAGTCCAAGTGGCTAGTAACTAGGAATTTATGAAGGCTCTCATCCTTCAATATGGTTTGCTCCTGACAAATAGCCATCCAAACACAAGAATAACATGGCTTGGTTTGAACTCCCAGGCATGGAGTCCTACATCTTTCTTTAGATAGGACACGTAAAAGTGAAAGATGCCATACTATTTAAATGCAAAGATTAATGTATTCATGCCAAGAGGAGACATTTAGATGCTAACAACATGACTTCTCTCAGCTTCAACAAAAGAGACTTGAATGCAAGAGTGGCTCAAGGAGGTTGTGAGGCAATCATAGGAAATGCATTTCATAGCAAATGAGGATGATAATAGTGGTCATTAGTGACTTCTTCTCTCTTTCCATGTAGCTCTCTCTCTCTCTCTTCCCATTCTCTATTTATATCATGTGACTTGTGTTTCTAATGCACCCCAATTTTTAAAAATTATATCATCTTTCTGGGAGATGGATGCCCATTGAGATGTTTTTAAAAGTGTACTCCTTTGACCAAGATAAACCCTATTGAATTATTATAAGAACTACCTCCTTAATGTAATTAGACTCAATTTCCTTACCTATTTCCTGTCTTCAATTAGTGCTTTAGTATGCTTGTTTTTTGGTGGGTTTGTGAATGTATTTATTCCTAGTCCATTAGCCTATTTCCTACCTCTTTGAAGTATTTTCAAGTTTTGTAGTTCCATATTAGTGTTCTAACTAAACCTTTTCTAGTGTGTGTTAGCTTGACCCTAAGATCATGCAAGCCAAAATTATCTCATGACTGATCTAGCGTGGGTTCAAGCATAGATGAGTGGTCATTCAAATTTGTTGCATCGCCTGGTTAGCCTTCTTAGGAGACCTTTTCCCTCTTTCTAACCATTTTCCCTATGAAGTTTCATTTCAACATTAGATTTAGGTGATCCACCAAGAGAAACTATCCTCTTGAAAAATCCTAGAGGCTCAACCTCACCATAAGACACCCACATCCTGAGGTTATTCCCATGATTATATCCAAAAGTGGGATATCCTAAAAAACTCTCCCATATGGGTGAAATTTCTAGTTATAATAGTACCTATAAGTAAATATTGAATAATATCAGTATACCAATCTCCTCTAGATACTTGGGTTTCACAAACCTCTTCAACAGTGATACATAGGTCAGGCTCAATCATGAGTTGAATGATGCCCTGACATCTAACAATATTGACTGGCTTGATTTATATGTCAAACTCCTATAATTTTTGCATCCATTTTCCTTTGCATTCTTCCAATTCATTCTAGCTTAAAGTGATCTTGATTATAAAATATGGCACAATGTTGATGGTCTTATTCCTCGAGATGTAGTGTCAAAATTTCTTTACCTGCTTTGATAAGGGTAAAAATTTGGTTATCTATCATGGAATACCTAAGTTTTTCTTCCTTCAAGTTTGTACTCATGAATGTAATAGGGGATTCACTTTCATATTTCTTCCAGGTAAGCATAGTAGCAATGATATGTTCTAAAGTGAATGAATACAAGAAGAAATCTTTAGTGAATCTAGACTTATCAGCATAGGGACCTAAGATATTGCATCTTTTATGTGTTGAAAAGATTTTTCGGCCTTTGTTTTCCACACCATCTTAGCATCTTTATTGAGAATTGAATTCATAGGTCTAATAATTTATACAAAGCCTAAGGTATAATTTTTCATGAAATTTTTCTTCCCAAAGAAATATTTGAGCTCCTTCTTACTATTTGGGAATGTAATCTTTGATATCCCTTGAATTATATCTAGGTCAATTATAATCCCTTATTTGGTGATGATGTGACCCACAATATTTCCTTCAATGATGTCTAATATGATATTTTTGGGGTTTAGTGAGATTCCAAACCTTATGCATCTCTCAAATATTTACTATAAGTGGCCTATGTGATTAGTTTTAATCTCTAAGAAAATTGTGAGGTCATCCATGTAGATGATTATACACTTACCTATTAGTCCTTGGAATGCATGATCCATGGCTCATTGAAAAGTGGCTCCAATGTTAATTAGGTAAAATGGAATCCTCTTGTATACATAATTACCCCACTTTATGGTGAATAAAGTATTCATTATGTCATTAGGTTCAACCAACACCTGTTTATATCCTTAAAAAATTCCAAGGACATCATTCTTAAACCACTCACTATCTAGATGACCTCATCTAAGGAAGGAAAAGGATAGTTATCTTTCTCAAAATATGTATTCAAGTTTATAAAATCAACATATATCTTAATTCCCCCATTATTCTTCCTAAATGGAACTAAATTATCCACCCATGTAGAATGTCTGATAGGGAAAACTATTTTTACATTTAGCAATTTTTCAAAAAAATTTGAATAAGAGGCTCTAAGATAGGATTTACCAACCTCTATATTTTCCTAAACATTTTGTGGTCTAACTTCAATAGGATTTTATGGGTGATGACCCTTGTTTTAAAAACCCTCAAGTCTTCATATGTCCATGCAATCATATATTTATACTGGGTGAGTAAAGTCTTCACCTTTTGTCTTTCTTCTAGAGTGTATTTAATACCAATGTTAATATAACATGGATCATACTCATCTCTTAAATTCACATTTTTTAACACATTTTCATTTAATTTTGGTCACCTTTGTTATTGTTCTTGGGGATCCAAATCAAATTCTCTTTCCAGAGAAACTATTCTTAAGGGAAGGTATTTTTTTTTCAATTAAATGATTCCTTCTCCCAATTTCTCTTGACATAGGTAGCTAATATCCTTATCATCAATGATTTGAGAATCAAATTATCTTAAATTATTCAAGAATTGGATTATATGTTAGTCATCATCAAAGACTTGGAAATTTTTTATGTTGTTAGGAATAGATGGATAAGCTACTCATTTAATGGATAATCTTTGTACCGTGAATTTTTGTAGAGGTGTCAAGTTAGTAGCTAAAGAAGCCAATGAGCCTGCATCTTGATTGGTTTCTCTAAGAGAAAAAACTATATTGAAGGCCTCAAAAGAATTGATCAAATCCCAATCTCTATGTTTTTACCTCTTCATATCTAATATCTTTCACTGGTATTTGTTCTTTCCCTGATTGATTACCAGTTCTAAATCTCCATAGATTAATATCTATTTGACATTATTTTTAGATCAAAATTTAATCCTAATATTTTTTCTTAATACTCTACTCTATTATTTGTGCAAGGGAACTTAATTTTTATGATTTTAGGTATTTATTACCTTTTGGATCCACTAGTTCTTGATCCTTTCTTAGATCTTGGACCGTCAAAGTGAAGAGTCCTTAAATAGGATGGTCCCTGGACTTCTAGTTCTTGTACCTCATGCTTTGTGGTAAAGGTATAAATCTCAAGGTTAGGAGATATATTCATTATTAGTTTTGTATTTATTAATGGTGTGTTTCACTCTTAGCTCTTGATCAATTTGAATCTAATTTTCAACATTTCTCTATGGAAACCAAATATAAGAGAAGTATGTTTCTATATATCCATTCAATGTCTTAGACCACTCTCTATTAAGTAAGATTATATATCCTTATGGGATATCCACTAAAATTATTTCAATAATCATTTTTACCCATGGCCCAAATGTTAATTAGATGCATAAATTGTTCATTTCCCCTACTACAGGCACCAATATTCTATCTAGCTATGAAATTGTCCTCTGATGGAAGTTGGCATCACCATGACTGAAGCTTCAGAATCAACTAAAAAATTATGAATGTTCTTTCCAAATTATATGATTGTAAATAATAAGGGATGAAATTATAGTTTAATATTGTATATAACATTGGTATGAGTATCTTTTGTCTTTTATGTAATTGAATTTCCTATAATGGACCTCTATAGGAGCTCTTTTTATTCAGTGATCAAGAGCTAATTCATAAACAGTGATGTGGCTTTAATCTTATTCATGTCTTTAATAATGTTATATCTTACTTTGCTTTGTTACTCCTTATTCTATGGTTTTTCATTCCCTTTTGGGTGAGGTGAATTGTTTTGAGCCCTTAGATTTGGTAGAACAATGGTATTGTCTAGAGAAGTAGACATTATGAAGGGCTACTTTATCCTCATATTGTAATTTCCCTTTTGATAGTTAGAGAAGACATGTATTTCATCAATGTTATCCTCTAGTTTATTTTCATCCTCTCTTGGGGAATGAGATTTATGCATTTCAAATACCAAGGTGGTGTTTGATGAACCAGCTTCAAGGTGGAACTTTGGTGGGTTATTCATCAGCTCTTACCTTACCATATCCCTTTGAAATATCTAAAATGCTACAAAGAATTCCACACATAAAATTTCACCATGTTTTGATGTATTATGGACTCTACACTAATTTGGAAAAGTTTTTTATACTATATCGATTTCTGGTAATCTTTTGGGTTGTTATTGTTTTGTGTTATTTGCATATCAATTGAAAGGTCTTATATCTTTAAAACCTATAATTCTAGTTATTGTTCTAGCTAGTAACATTACCCATCTTCCTCTTCATGTTCAAGAATTCATTGATCAACTTCTAGACCATTATTTGTATATAATCCAATTCTATTTTGGTAGAATCAACACCCTATATAACTAAAGTATTAGATGAAATTGAATGTTGGTTATGTTGATGACTATTCATCTATACCTAACTATTCATATAGCCATAATTATGATTTGGCATCTACTGCATCATAGAATGCAATGCATATAATTTATTTTAATTGAATATAAGAACATTTTTATTAACATGAGGCATTTAATTTAGGGTTGAGAAACCAACATTAATATTGGGGGTTTTTGGTACTTGAAGATTTAGTTGTCTATCAATATTTATAGATTCTTCATATGTTAAGGCCAAAGTGTTGGCAATAGTAACTCTTTGCAAGAACATTATAGTGATTAGGTCCAAGGTATTCTTGTACATATTGAATGCTATAATTTCATTTGATCTATATGTTAGACTCAGTCAAGTGTATATATTATGAAATCTTGTGTTGAAATCCCAAATTGGCTCACTAAGTTCCCTCTTGATATTGGTGAAATGTTGATACACTAGGCTAGGGTTAGTAACTTATCTAAATTTGGAAATAAAAGTGCTTTGACATGCAATCCAAGAATTAATTGAGTTATTTTGAAGGTTAAGGTACCAATTATAGGAAACATCCTACAATGTAAATGGGAAAATCTTGAATGCAAAATTTTCATGAATAACATTCATTGTCCTTAATGAAACCTTAAAAGACTTGATATGTTCTTCTATAATTATTCCTCTTAAGGGGGAGAAATAAGGTAGATACTTCTCTTATTTCCTTAATAAATTGTGTACATTCATTGTGCTCATTCTTTCATGGTATTGATTTGGCATGGCTGATTGTAAGCCTGTCCCCACTCCATATCAGTCAGGTATTGTGTTGTCTGCCACTTGTATGACTCCTCTTGTTGATCCAACTTTGTATAGGCAACTTGTCGGTAGTATTTTATACCTAACTCATACCCATCTTGACATCACATTTACTGTGAACCTTGTCTCTTGATTCTCACATGAGCCTGATTAGAGTCATTGGCAAGTAGCCAAGTGTATTTTGTGCTACATTGAGGGCACCACTCACTTTGGTATACATTACACACCATAGAGTTCTACACAACTTGTTAGATACACTGATTCTGATTGGGTTGGTGATGTTGACACTCGCAATTCCACTTGTGTATTTACTTTCACACTTGGTTGAGGTCCAGTTACTTGGGCATGCAAAAAGTAGACTACTATTGCATTATCCTCTACTGAGGTTGAATATCAAGGTGCTATCAAAGCTAGTCAAGAGACACTTTGGCTTTGACAGTTGCTTGGAGAGTTTGGCTTCACACAGTAGTGTCCTAATACTCTTTGGTGTGACAACCAAAGTGTGATTACTATTTCACACAATCTTGTTGAGCATTAGTAGACAAAACACATTGAGATTCACATGCACTTCATTCGACATCTTATTTAGGATGGATTTCTTTCTTTGGAGTTTGTGCCTATAGCTGAGTATATTATAGACATCTTCACTAAACCTTTGGCTTCTCCTCATTATCTTTAGTTGCGAGCTATGCTTGGGGTGAAGGAAGTTGTCCTTGGGGGGGATTTCCCATGAAGTCCTTCCTTTATTTTTCATATATTTTGATTATTTTTTACATGGGTACCTTATCAAGGCTAGTAGCTGGGACCCATATTTGTTTATCATTCTCCCTGTGTTTCACTTAAGGGAGGGTGTTGGAATAATGAATATTTAAGCTTACCTAGGGTTAATAGGGTAAGTTATTTATTACCTAGACTTAATTTTATTTACCTAGGTTAATTTTTTTTATTGTTGAGAATCTCTCAACAATATATTTGTTCATAGTATGTGAAAACAAATAGTTTGTTTTCTCTATTTTGTAATCACAATAAATAGTTTATTGTCATAAAAAAATTATTTATGTTATATATACTTTACAATATATGAGAAAATAATGAGAGAATACAGAGAATTTATAGGATTATCACCTATTTTTAGGTGTGATAAATTTATTTTATTCTCTGGTATTATTTGCAGGTTATTTATTGTGGGTTCTTTCTCCTAGATTGATCCTGTGGATCTAGTGTATCTCTTTCTCATTCTTTCACCCCTGGTATGGAAATAATAGATCCAACTAACCAAGGTGGTTGGTCCATGAGATGATTAATGGTATGGATATTTATTATTGGAGAAGGTGTCCTGGCCCAAGATATATTAGGAATAACTGGTACAGATCTAGCCCTTCAATGTGTTAAAAAATGGGAAACCAAAAGACTATTTGGGGACCTAGACATAGTAACTCTCTTGGGTATCTCCAGTGTAACTCAAATTTAGGGGGTAAACTCTCACTAGGGAAGACACATAAGTGACCCTCTTAGTACCATATTTTTACTAATGATGTGGGTCTTCTACACATCCCTAGATTTAATGAGTTAGCCTCTAATGTGTTAGGATATCAATGGAGGTAAAATTCATTCTAGGGCATGAGTTATAACTATGGGTTAAGCAACCTATTGTTGGAATAGTAGGTCGAGTTTATAGGTTCTTAAATAAGTGAACTTGTAGTGAAATGAATCTTAGTAAATAATTCAAAACCTAGTTGGGTTGGATGGATGGATGAAAATTTTTATAAAGTGTGTATATCTTAATCAAATAAACATCAAAATGAGGGAAAGGTAGAGAAGAAAATAAGGTTCTATAGTTTTAAGGTATCATTTCTTGGACTACTTCCTTTATGGACAACTATTTTTATAACTAGTGTTTTCTACTTGTAGCTATTGCACACTTAAAAACAAACATAGTTAGGTAGTATGGGATGAAATGGTATAGGAAACTTAAGGGTATCAACTAAAGTTTGTTCCTTTTAGAGTAGATAGTACATACCCTTACTCAAGATATTATAGCTTAGACTATAAACATATATATGGCATCTATGGATCACACTTAGAAGACTATATTATAGGGAAACACTCCTACACACTTTAAAAAATTAAAATAGTCAACCAATTGATTAAAATCAATAATACTTGCTAATTATTTAATAAATTTTACACATATAAAATCAGCATATATCAATGATAATAAAAGGAATTATACATAGCTTTTGCATACTTCAAATTACTAAATTAAATAACCCAAGGAAATAAAATCCTTAATTACACATAAATGGAAGGAAAGTGCATCCACATAGTTGCATGACAACCAAAATAATCTTTCATGTATTGATAAATTTATGACCCTTTAAAATGAGGGATTATATGTATATACAGACTTGGGGAGGGGTTTCCTCATCTTCAAAGTTCATGAAAACTCAAAATTACATCAATTAATTATAACTTTAATTCTAATTTTAATGCAAAAATTGCATGTATACTTATAATTAATTATAATTGCATCAAAAAATAAGTTTGCTTGTATAATGAAATGCAATGTGTGCATGCTTACAAATATCCCAATCTAACGTTTACATTAATACAAGTGTAAATAAAATATAAATACCTAGATTAATCTTATATGCATGAATGCATATAAAATTAGCCTTTAACAACTAAGGCTTACTCGGTCACTACATTACACTACTTATTGTCATGGTAGGCATTGATGTGGTGGTTGGAACTAAATTAGAACACTAGTTTTCTTCTCGGTCTCGAATTATTTAAAATAATTAAATCCAACACTATGTTGGTACCTTATGATATCCATGTTTAAGATTGGGGGTATGTACACCCTACTTGTTTGTTCCATTAGCCATGCACATTCAAATTTAGTTTTCTTGAAGTTTATTCAAAATATTTCCACTGCAATGACTTCCTTCCATGCAAAATTCAACTTATACTCAATCTCCTCCAATGTCAATCCCTATATATTTTTCTTAATTTTGGCTAAGGCCTATTAAAGAAGCTAGTCAAAATTGGCTCTACTTATTATCTTGCCTATAGATTCCCTTGATTGTGAAAGCTTCATATCCTCTAGAAATTTTAAAATGAGGCTCTCATATTCTACATACTTGGGCATTATTGCTTCTGCTAATGTGACCCACTCCCTTGACTCTTATGTCCTAATGACTACTAAGTTGAGAGAATTTAAAGCCTCTAATCATGTCATCAAATTGAGGTGGATATGTGCCTTATTTATTGTATAAAGATTGAATAATTTCACCTTATTCTCATATTCATTCAAAGAATTAATTAATTTATCAACTTTAATGATCTGACGAGTTAATTCAGCCCTCATTACATCAATGGCCTCCAAATTTTTATACAGTCTTGAAGCAACACTTTGGACATATATTTTAATCTATACATGAACATGTACTATTTATTTTTATCCCCTAACATACTCTAACTCTTTATCAAAATCCTTCATTGTTAATTTTATTCCTTCATGGATTTCAATCATAGCATCCTTGTGTGTCTCAAAATAGGATTTGAAATCCTCAGTATAGGGGGACTACCCTAGTTTCCTATTCTTCATTTTTTAAAAAGTGAACACCTCTATTCTTTCCTCTAGAATTATCCCCCTTCTAGCCTTATCTTTAATTTTTATTTTCTTCACCCTCTGGACACTCCCTATGGATTTTTCAAAAATAGAGCTTACTATGGATAGCTCTATGATTTTAAGGTTTAGCCTTTGAGAAGCCTATGATAACAAATCAGTTGCCCATTATGGGATGACTAGTTGGGTTGAGTCTATTGGTTGAGTGTCTTGGGATATAGTTTCAACCAATAGATCTCCTAAATATTTATTCAAGGCCTCTTCAAGAAATGGGTTAGGAAGGGAAGGACAGATTAACTTGGACCTATTGTGCACACTTATTTATTCTTCCAAACCCTCTTTGATGATATTATAGTGGTGGATTGAGAATAACTATAAGAAATAATTAGTAAGCCTAACTAAGTAGATGACACATGTATTTTCAAACTTACCAATGCTCCCCTAGGTTTCTTTGATGATTTTGTTTTAGTATTTAGATATGTTGAGGTATTGATTGAGGTAACCATAGTATAAATGCAGGAAATGGATGTTGAGGACACAATTGGAGAAGTAGAAATTATTGGAAATGTGGAGACAATAGGGGTAGAGGAAACATCTTCTATTTTCTAAACAATCAAGAATGGTTGGACACTATGATCAGAGGAAATAACTTAGGATTAAGAGAAGTGGGATCAAATGAACCAATAAACAAAGGGGAAATAAAGGACACAACTAGAGTAGTATAAATTGAAGAAAATTTAGTAATAGTATGGGTTGCACCCTCACTTGGTTGATCTAAATGTAATGGTACCTTGCCTTTAGTTTTTTGGAGGATTAAGGCCTTAGATTTTTTCAACTCCTCCTCCCCATCTATAGACTCACTTCTTGATGATTTTTTCTCCCTTGATGATCCTTCAATAGATATTGCTTCAATAGTTGGACTATTTGGAGGGATGTGAGTTATTGGCTTCCTCTTATAAAAAATAATAACCTTTTCTATTGTGGGGGAAGCCTCTTGAGTGGGTATGGTTAATAATTCCATACTTATATTATCTTAGGATGAATAATTAATCAGATGGTAATGACCTTATAAGTCTAAAGAGTTAAGGTAAATTGGCTCATCTTGAGCTCTCCCAAGTGAAGTTGAAACATTGGGATCTTCAGCCATCCTAGGCTCTTTTTTTATGGTTTTAAATTCCATGGGTAATGTATAAAAAGGTTCCCCTTGATCCACTAATGTTTGGGAATGCCTATTTATCCAAAAATTAGTGGCAGCCATCCACCCATGGGTGGGATTTTGATGTGTGCATCCATAATTAAAATGGAAGGTTCCCCTTGGATGATATTCAAGAGTTCCTCACCCAATCTACTTATGTGTGCCCTCTCAAATATATGGGCATCACTCTTAGCATTAATAAATAGGAAATAATGGACATAAGGTTCATGTTGGTATGGAATAACAAGGCCTTGGATATGCTTTTAAACTTTACCATGAGGGTCCCAATCCTTAAGTGGCAATGTGGCTAGTGAGCAGTATTCCCTATATCTTCCAACCTCCCAAAAGTGCTTACAATTGATGTAACACATTCATCTAATCATGATATTGGAACCATATAAGTCATTATTATTATTCTTCATATCTTCATTAATTCCCCACCATATTTGGTAGGATATCTCCTTATCTATTGATTTATCTAATACATACTTGGGTAAATGTAGGGGTGAAACCTTGTGGCTAGTAACCATAATCACGGTGTAGTCAAGATATAGCCAATAATCCTCTCTAGCCATTAATGTTCTATCAATACTCTTAGATACCATGGTTACTGGGGATTCATGAATATCCATCCACACCTAAGGGTAAATGTCTTATGCAATCTTGGTTATATTCCTAGTATAGGCATAAATGTGCATAAAATAATATGAATCACATATATCATTTTTAATGAAATATGGAGCTGAGATCTAGAGTGACCCATTATGTATGTAAATTATTCCTACCACATCAACTAGAAGGTATGACATCATATATAAATGGCCATTTGAAGGCCTCTTTTCCTTGTGTAGTACTTGTTCCCATAACTTATCATTGATCACTTCTCCTAGAGAATATGTTAGCTCTAAGGTCATTAGTAAATATATAAGTGGAACCCATTCAAGGTGAAGGAAATCAATGTTGAGGTAGACATATAAATAATTCCACTTCATAACTTAGTTACAAGCATCGGTTTTTTCTCTTTGAGGATGATGGTCTCCCTAGGAATTATTCACTCACTCAATATTTTGTTAATTGATTTCTCCTTTTTCCATGTAACCACTCTATGTAATTAATATGTAACATCCATGATAGGTAGGGATAAATACCCCTAGAATGAATCTCTAAATATGTAGGCTATGATAGTTTTATGCTCTAAGTGGTGTAAGAACATGCCCCCAATCACTTTACTAGTGAATAACAAGTCTCATAGGAGGTCTATACATGGCATAACATCAAGCTTGGCTACTTAAAAATGAAATACCTACCACTTTAGATGGAGAAGGTCTATGGCCAATTATCTTTATTCTAGTGTCAAATTATCCTCATGAGTGTGTGCATCTACCTGATGAATTAATTCCCATAGCATTAAGTAATTGAGATAGTCATTGTTGAACACTACTGAATCAAAGATGGTTTCTTTGTACTCAGTTGAATCCTTAATGGAGAATATGGATGGTGGTAAGGCTCATCTAAATGTCTTGGATGAGGATTCCATAATTAATTTTTTGAGATAACAAATTTTTGGTTATTTAATTTAGTCTTTTGACTCTTCTAGATGCACTTCTCAGTCAAAACATAGGTAATTAGGTTTGGTTCTCAAGGAAGAAAGTGAGCTTGGAGTTTGTTTGTGATCAATGAGCATGATGTTTATTTGTAATTCATTAATATAGCTTTGGAATTCAATTCTAGTTCATACATCATTATTGTCCATCATCTATAAACCTTCTTTGCTTATTTAATACAAACTTTGCCACTCCATTTTGATAGGTATACCACATAGACATTGTATATGTTCAAGAAGATGCCACATCATTGCATTTTTCTAGGTGTCATTTCATAACTCCCTTCACTTTAGTTTCCTTATGTCATGAAAGATCTTGGTAGTCGATAGTCAAATGTTTCATTAAAATAGAGTTAACCTAAATTCTTGCAAAGTGAATAAAAGACTTGAACACTTTTATCAAAGATAAAATTTATGAAAAACATTTTCTAGAAGAACAAGTGCCACAAATTTCCTTTGAACATTTTTCCTAAATTCAAAAATCTTGAAGACAAAATGTCAAACATTTTATCTAAATAGTTCACCAAAGACCAAATTCATACCAAGCACTTTTTACAAAGAGTAAATTCCACATATCATGTCGAACACATTCTTAGAATAGTTTTACCAAATACAGTGGGAACACCTTTCTCATACATGTCCATACAACCATTTCATGTGTATATTTCACATTGACACATGTCATAAGTTATCTAGATCTATCTCACTTATTCTAATTTTGACACCTAATTATCACTAGTTTGTGTTGTTTATAATATCAAAAAATCAAAAATTTCAAAATACAAAAACATTCAAGTTATTCTAAAAATCCAAAATCAAGACCTGATCATGATTAGACATCTAGTTTACATGTTTGCAATATGTTATTTATCTCATTATTAGTAGATAGTATATTATTTTTATATTACACAATAATTTCATTGGTATTCATGAGTATTATGTAGAACATATAAACTTTTACAAGGACTAACATGTTGAACTTGCCTCTACCCAAATTGGGTACATCTTATCCATAGGTTACTATGGTTATAGGTGTTATCATTCTATGACTCTTATATTATTGAGTTTTATACTATTTAAAAATGTCTTGCTAACATCTATATTTATAATTGTGTACATGGATATATTATTTTCTAGGATATGATCACATTACATATGGATAGTTTAGACTATATTTCTATGTTTATGTTTCATTGATGTTATTACTTGTACATGTCATATTAGATATTATTTATCTATTATGTGTGACCCTTTACCCTTGTTTAAAAACTTGATTTAACATATTTATGATATATTGTGTGGTATGTGTGATATTTTGACATCCTTTATTTTTTTCCCTCGGCCTATGTTATGTGTGACATTTCAACATATCCATTACTTTTAGTCTTTGGCCCTTTATTATATGTGAAATTTGAACATGACCTTTGTTATTTACATTATTCATGTTCTTGTTGTGTGGCCCTTGGCCTTGTGTGTTCAACATTTCATTTTATGACATTTTAACATGTCCTTTATGTGAGGCCCTTGGCCTTATGGTTTCACATTGATATCATTGAGTTTGTGTGTTTATTGAGATTATTAAGTTTGATGAGTGCCATGATCCATATCTGATGTAAAAACATGTAAAAATTAATTCAATTTTAGTTTCCTCGAGAATTTTTTTAGTATTATAAGTCATTTTGGATCAATAAATATCCATTCCAAAGGATTTTGGGTGCATTTGAGGGTCCTAAGATTGATTTGTTGGCTTTCTTTCCAAAACCATCATCTAAAAATTCAAATTTTGTTATAAGCCTTATAGTGGCTTTAAAAATATTTTGTAAGTGGTAAATAATGTAATTTCATGTAATAATTGGTATTTTAGGTGTAGGGATTGTTATTTATATTTTAAGACTATCTTACTCATGTTTCCTATGTTTTACCTTAGTTAAAGCCTAAGCAAGATGACTTGTCAAGAAATAACCTATGTTGGAGGGAATAAAGAAGGTAGTTAGAGATATTTTAGGTGCATGAAAAGTGTGTAAAAACATGAGGAGAGATTAATTAAATTTGAACAAGGTTGTTTATATAATAAATTCAATAAAAATTCCATGAATATGTAAAAATAATGTGTAGAAGACCAACTTTTGGTTGTTAAAGGATTGCCAAGCAAGGGGGTCTATAGAGATTTTGTATTTTCTCCTATTTGATGCAATAAATGAAGTTTCCATGTGTGTGGGTTGTTGATTAAAAATATTATTAATGTTTTTATGAGTCTTATATATATTTATAGTCTCTATGGTATATGTTTTTGAAGACTTTCTTGCCTGTAAACCTGGAACAGTGTGTTTTTAGCCTAGACTTATAAGAATAAAGGTTTATTTTTACTCTTAAAAGCTTAGTTATGATTATAAAAATGGTTGGTATAGTTTAATGGGGTATGGGTATACTTTATATAGGTGGTTTAAATTTTTTAATAGTTTTTAAACTTGAGATAATCATTTATTTATCTTGTTACCCCTGCAAAATCCTACCTAGGGTTTCAGTAGAAAAACTTAAATGTATTGAGTTTTAACTATCAAAAAAATCCCAAATTTGGTGGACATGTAGGTTTTGAATTAATATAATATAAAATTTAAGTCTCATGAATTTTTATTTTGTTCAACTTGATATATAAATGATTGTGTACAATCAAGTCTGAAAATTAGCATAAAAAGGGCTAGTAAAAGAGAAAGTTGTATTTTTTGGGTGTTGCAAGTCAATTTAAGGTTTTAAATTGGTGTATCATCATTTTAAAAGTATTTTTAATAGTTTAAAAACATTTTAATACCTTTTTTACTTTTAAACTCAATTTTTTCACTTTTAGGCCTTATAGCCCTTCAAGCTAGTGTTCACAGCTTTGAGTGCATTTTGATGTTTGGTTACAAATGGTGGTTCTCAGTGTTGTGAATCATATAAAAAGACAAAATAAAAAATTTATAAACTTTTAAGCCTTTATAGGTTAATTATTTTAAAAATTGGTAGTCAAGTGTAAGGAAGAAGGATCTAGTTAAGCAATTTAAGGAAACTATTTTATGTTTACTGAACCAGTCAAGTGAGTCAAAGATTGTAACCATATACTTGGGAATTAGTTTTCATTGAATATAGGAATAAAAAATTTATAATATTTTCATGGGTATTTAATTTATTTTCACTCCATTGATGCTTTTTGAAGGTCAAAAGGAATCCATATTGGAAACTTACAAAATTTGTCAAAGTGATTATTGAACATGTGTTTCGCATGCATAATTTTTAGTATCAGCACACAATAAGAGATATTGGGAAGTTTAAAATATTAGATAAAAATATTCAAATTAATTTGGATAGGGTATAAAAAAAACTCAATTAATAATTAAATTACATAAAATCAAAGTAAGAAGACCTTATTGAAAGAGAGTGTGGTGGTTAGAAGATACTAGAGGTACATGCATTGTATAATTTTATATATTATTTTTGTAATTTTAATAAGTATACAAGTTTTTTTAAGTATAGGTAATATTAAAAATAATATTAATAGTGAATTGAGATAAGAAGGTCAGATAAGGTTCTTGGAAACCTTGAAAAATTAAAGAGGAATTTGGTGGCAAGAAGGAACCCTACAACCATTGAGGTTTGAAAATTGATTAAGAAGGAGTAGGCTAAAACTTAGAGAAAAATTCAAAGGTGAATAAGTAAAAAAAGTACCAAAAGACCAGGTTTGATAGAGATAACCTAGGTGAGGTATCAAGAGATAAGTAAGGTGAGAAATACTTGTTGAGGAAAAATAAGCATATTAAGGCTTGGAGTAAGAAAGAAAAGAAGAAAGTGAGCATATTGAGGTTCAAAAGAAGGAAGAAGAAGCTGAGAAAAGACATGGATAGCAAAATTAAGGTCTTAGTAGAAGGAAAATTCCACAAAAAAGTGAAAGAAGATGTCAAGAAAAAGGAATTAGATATGGAGAATGAGATATCTGAGTTAAAAGAGTAGTTGAGTCTTATGATGGAGCTGCCACAAGAACAATAAAATCAAATTTGTGGTTGGAAGATGAAAAAGAAATTCAAATGGCTAATACAGTGATTGATTGTAAGGATAATAAGGCATAGATTTATTTCTTTGGTCAAGGAATAAATAAAGAAGCTAAGAACCCATGAAAGTATGAAGAAAGGATTTGAAAATAGGAAAATGCATAAAAATTAGTTTTTAGAGGTAGAGAAATAAATCTACATTTATGAACCAGAGAGAGGACCAATGTTTGATTAAGAAGAGATGGATGAGAGATAAGAAAAGAATTTCAGAAGATACTTAAAAAAAATTTCAAACATGAAGAAGAGATGTTAATCCTAGAGGCATCAAGAGGGGAAAATGAACCTCAAATTTTTCAATCTAATTGTTTATATGAGTGTGTGATTTAAAGTAAAGAGTATGTGGATGAACAAGCACAAGAAGTTATAGTAAAGGATAAAGAGGTAGGATTGTATCTTGAATACAAATTCAAAGCAAATAGGAGTCAAAAACCTAAATTAGAAGAGGAAGATGAATAGAAGAATAATTTTAAGATTTTCTAAGATAAAGATGATGATAGGCATGAAGGAGGTTTCTTCTCAAGTTCAAAAGAGATCAAAATTAGTCTACAAGATGGAGAAGTGAAGGTTTAAAGAACAAGAAATACATTTCCCATGGTAACATCTCAATAATAATAACTTATAGGTCTTGAAAAATCAGAAATTCAAAGGAAAACAATGTATTCCAAGCAAAGGTATGATCTTCATGATATTGGTGACAAGGAAAGTTCAAGAATTTAGTCCCTTACATGTACAAGAGATAAATTTAGTAGGAAGATGATGTAAGACTAGTATATAGCATCAATGTATATGGTGAATATATCACTCAAGGAAAAGATATATTAAGAGGTTGAAGAGGCCATAAGCAAGTTACAAGCCATGCAAGAAAGGAAAGTTAGAAATAAGGACAAGGAAAAGTTGGAATTCCTAGAACAAGGGCAACATGTAACTAGTTTTGAACATGATAAAAGAATTGAGATCATCCCCAAAACCATGTATCAATCTATAAGAGATTTGAATAGCTATGAGAAAGAAGCACATCAATTCAACACCAAAGAGAAAGATGAAGGATACTTGGAGAAAGAAAACAAAGCTCTAGAAGGGACCATGTAGTCTAAACTTTTCATTTTAGCATGTTATGAAAATGGTGATTATTTAGATATATATTTTAAATAACAAGATTGTTATGATGAAAATGAAATGAGAACAAGAAGAGAGTCATCTCATTTTAAATTATAATGCGGAGGAGGATGGAATAAAGAAGACTTTAAAGGTCTCATGAAGTTTGACATCAATGGTGAAATAATGATGGTAAAATAATAGATTTTAGTTGATTTTAATTCCATAACAATCATGATGAAGTGTATCCCATAATTATTTGGATCAAAGCATCAAGTTAAATGTAAATAATATTTTCCATGTATCTTCTCATTCACTTTCCTTATGACACCTATGACACATCTATGACACAAATCTCCACATAAGCTAGCCTATCCCACGAATGTAGTAAAAATCCATGTATGCACAAATATATAATTTCCCTAATTAAATAATAGGGAAAAATAAAAACCTACACTAACATTTTAGATGTGTCAATTACATGGATTTTTAGTTTAAATAATTTATTTGGTGATATCTGGATATATGAATAGAAATAAAATGAGGAAGAATCTCTGATTTGTAAAAATAATCTTAGGTTTCAGTGTGTCAAAATGAGAAAAGAGGACAAGATTAGGCAAATAGATGGTAAGGATGATTTGAAGGTGTGTTTAATAAACTTGATGAGGGATTATACATCTAAAAAACCCATATAACCTAAATAAGGTCAAGGAATCCACTAAATAATAATATTATGTAAGGATGAATACATGAAAATTTACAAGGAGATTAAAGATAAAATAGAAGAGATTGAGCAAGTTTTAGTCAAAATTGAAAGAGTTTTAGATGAAATATCAGTCCTCGAGATAGTAGAGGGGCAAAAATTAGAAATCATGATGAAGCAAGGAGTTGAGATCTATCTATAATAAGTTGTTTGGTGCATTGACAAGGTCAATATCATGGGAAAAACATTCATTAAATATGCATATTGTAGAGTTTAAAAACATGAAGAAAGTTCAATAATGGACCAAAGACAATAAGAAAACTTCAGATTTGAGCAAAAGCAGTTATAATTTAAAAGATATCTTTGCATTTCTATAGATTATAGTTCAATAAAAGACCAAGAAACTTGTTAGTAATCTTAAAGAAGGATTAGGTAACTATGTGTCAAAACATAGATAAAGAAATTTGATTGAAATAAAGAAGAGTGCAAGGTTGTTTGAGGATATTCTTGAGAACAAGACACTTGTGAGTGATGAAAAGTCAATAAATAACCTTGGAGAAGACAATAATATTATGAGACTAAGAGATAATTAGGGAGGAATAACCCAAGTGAAGGGTGATAATGGACATTTTGGAGTCCATTATATCAATGACATTTCTGTATATACAACCAACAATGCAAAGGAATTTTTTGGAGTCCATTATATCAATGAAAGTTATGGATATACAACCAACAATGCAAAGGAATGGATCAATATGATTCAAAATCACGATGAATAATTTTTATTTAATTTATTTATTACATGTGTAGGTACAGTTAATGAAGATTTAGAGATAAGCAAAAAGAGGATTAATCTCAAATAAAAATTCACACTTAAAGAGAATGAAATATTGTGTTAATCCTTATCAGTCCTAGGAAGACCATGGGATCCAAAAGGCATAGAGAGAAGAAGAAGATTGACAAAGAACATTTAAAACTGATAATGACAATCATGGAAATATCATGAGCATGAGATCATGAAGATTTATTTTACACCCTAGTAGTTTTATGTAGGAACATGTACAAATTACTTCAATTTTAATTTTATAAGAGTGTTTTGAGTCTTATAACTCCTTTAGGGTAAATAAATATCAATTCCTAGGCTTTTGGGTGTATTTGAGGGTCCTAAGACTGCATTTTTAACTTTCCCACCAAAACTAGTCATTTAACCCTTATCACTCCTAGGAAGACCATGGGATCTAGGAGGCATAGAGAGAAGAAGAAGATTGACAAAGAACATTTACAACTGATAATGACAATCATGGAGATCTCATGAGCAGGATCTCATGGAGATTTATTTTTCACCCTAGTAGTTTGATGTAGGAACATGTACAAATTACTTAAATTTTAATTTTATAAGAGTGGTAAGACTAAATTTTTGGCTTTTGGGTGCATTTGAGGGTTCTAAGACTACATTTTTGGCTTTCCCACCAAAACTAGTCATTTAAAAATTCAAACTTTTTTCTAAGACTTATAGTAGCTTTAACATGATTTTTTAAATGTAAAATAATTTAAGTTCATTTAATAAGGGGTCTTTTAGGTTTATGGATTCTTATTGAGATTTTAATATTATCTTACTCATGGTTCCTATGTTTTACCTTAGTTAAAGCCTAAACAATATGATTTGTCAAGAAATAACTTATGTTGGAGGGAATAAAGAAGGTAGTTATAGATATTTTAGGTGCATGAAAAGTGTATAAAAACATTAGGAGAGATTAATTCTAGGTGAATAAGGTGGTATAGATAATAAATTTAATAAAAAGGCTAATAATATGCAAAAATAATATGAGGAAGACCGAATTTGGATTATTGAAGGATTGTCAAGCAAGGTCTACAAAAAATTTGTATTTTCTCCTATTTGATGTAATAAAGGAATTTTTTTGGGTGTTTATGTTGTTGATTCAGACTCTTATTGTTTTATGAGTATTATATGTATTTCTAGTCTCTATGGTATATGTGCTTGAAAACTTTTTTCCCTGTAGACCTAAAATAGTGTATTTTTGGCCTAGAATCACAAGAATATAGGTTTATTTTTAATCTTAAAGGCTTAGTTAAAATTCTAAACTGGTATTTTAATGGAGTCTAGTTAGACCTTATAAATTTGGTTTTAATTTTTTAACATTTTTTAAACTTGAGATAAGCATTTATTTAGCTTGTTGCCCCTATAAAATCTTACCTAGGGTTCCAGTAGAAAAACTTGAATATATTGAGTTTTAACCATCAAAAAAATCCCAATTTTTATGTACATGTATGATTTTAAGTATTATAATATTAAATTCAATTTTTATTCATTTTTATTCTATAAAACTTGATATATAAAGGATTGTGTACAATTAGGTCTGAAATTAAACTTAAAAAGGGCTAGTAAAAGAGAAATTTCTATTTTCTAGGTGCTACAAGTGAAGTGAAGGTTTTAAATTATTGGATCATAATTTTTTTTTTTTAAATTAAGATTTTAAAAACATTATAAGATATTTTTGAGGTATAAACTCAATATTTTCACTTTTAGGCCTTGTAGCCCTTCAAGCTGGTGTTCACAGTTTTGAGTGCATTTTGATGTTTAAATATAAATGGTGGTATCTCAATGTTGTGAATCATCTAAAAAGTCAAAATAAATATTTTGGAAACTTTTAATCCTTTATAGTTTAAATTATTTGATAAATTTATATTCAAGTGTTAGGATGAAGGATCTAGCTAAGCAATTTAAGGAAATTGTTTTATGTTTATTGAACCAGTCAAGTGACTTAAGGATTATAACCATATACTTGGGAAATAGTTTTCATTGAATATAGGAATATAACCTTTATAATATTTTTGTGTGTGTTTAATTCATTTTAAATCCATTGATACATTTTTAAGGTTAAAATGAATCCATATTAGAAACTTGCAGAATATATCAAAGTGATTATTGAAAGTGTGTTTTGTGCATAACCCCTACAGTAATATCATTCACTACTAACTTATAATATACTAACTATATTATCAATTAATATGAGCTTAATTTAAATATTTATATATGCCTTACCTCATATTTTACATACATAATTTAAATGATACAAATCTTACTATGTTAAAATACTTTTCACATATGCTACATTTTTTAATATTTACATCTTACCACATATGTTAAAGTTAAATTTTATTTTAAGATGAGTGAATTTTAGTATTAATTACCTCACCTCAAAATGGGGTATTTTAGTGGACTTTTCATACATGAGATAATCCCTTTCAAGAGAAAAAATTAGTCTTAGAAAAAATTACACTTTCAAAAGTTTTAAAATTGTTAAAAAATCAATAATTGGTATAGAATATGTGGGCATATGTCATGTATATGCACTTAAATTTTAGGATAAAAGTATAAATTCAAATAATTTTGAGTGAATGATATAGTTTTATGCACAAGTTTTAAACAAAATTTACAATTGGCATCTACATGCAATTTTAGATTCTAAATTTATGAATCAAGGCATCACATAGATTCATGCACACTATTATTTTTCAAATTTTCAAATACTATTTTATAAGCTACAGACATGGTAGGATCATGAGTGTACTCCATTATTTTTTGACCATGTATTTAGGAACAAATTTTAATTGAATCTATAAGTCATCTACAGTTATTGATTTAGTTTAAGTGCATAATTTATAACTTAGAGGCTGAGTGCCCTCTAACATTATATCTATAAATCCATTTTAGAATTCAAGATGTTTCACGTCTTGGGGTTAAAAAGACTACTTGAGTTAAATATAGGGTTTTACATCCCTAAATGGGTGTTATTTATATTCTAAAATTGAAAATTTAATTTTGGGTTTGATCACTCTCAAATTCTTCATTGTTTTAGCTATGGAACCAATTTCTTCAAGTGTTTCATGGGAAGCACCAATTCTCCAATGCTTCAAAGAAGCATCATCTCCAACAAAGTCATCAAATCAACATTGGTTTCACATATACATGGTGTATACGTCATTTTATTTCAAAACTCAAAACTTAAGCATTTTTAAATTTCAAAGTTTGATCGATTTTCAAATTTAAACATTTTTTAGATTTCAAATTTAAGATTTTTCAAAAATTCAGTTTTTAAAAGAACAAAGTAACTACTTCATGTTTTTATAAAAAAATTTAAAGTCCAAAGTACCTTGCATGATTGGAGTATTAGCTCAAATAAAAAGTGTGTCTTACACACTAAGGTATATCTTTATTTTAAGCTATAAATTTCATTTATAAACTAAAGGGGGTGAAAATGTAGTAACCTAAATCTAGTCATGAATACTTGATCATGTTGGTTTTGGATTTTGTTATCCTTACATAACTTGTGCACTTAATTAGTACCTATTTTTCTACTTCTACCTATCCTAAGCACCTAATAAAACCTATTTCTTCTACAAATTATTATATGTCACTTAAAAAAGTGTCTTTATTGCTAAAAATTCCCTTAGATACCCAAACCCATATCCAAATTTTCACACATTTCCCTAAAGGATAGAAACATCAAAAAGGGACAATAGTGGGAGTGTCCTTGTCCCTATGGGATATTCCTATCTTTAACCCTCTAAGAGTTGAATTTTTAAATTGACCCCACTCTTATCTTGTCTTCCATGTTTTTAGGTTATCTATCATGTGGTTTCTCTTTTTGTATTGCTATAAAGTCACACTCAAGTCACTTATTATTTTACATAGAAATTTCAAATACAAAGGCATATTTACACTATTTCACATTGATAAAAATTTCCCTATTATTCATGATTCTAATTCTAAGCATTTTAAGTAGTCCTCATCCAAATGAAAATATTTTTATCTAGCCCTAAATAAAACATGATCAATTATTTAAATCAATTCTAGATGTATTCATATATTCAAATAGCACAATTTTACAAATCACTCTAAGTGGAAGAACAACATGGCCTTGATTCCCTCCTTGGAGTATTGGATATATAGGCAGCATTCAATCATCATGGGGATGATTGGGTTAGCTTTATTCATTTACACTCCATATTTTTTTATTTGTAAGTTTTCAATTAATGTTAGTCCTATTAAGGTTTCAACATTTCAAAATCTATTTTCAAGTCTTCTACACACTTATGAAGGTCAAATCTATGTATATGTACCCAACTTAATATTTTACATGTGATTATGACCTAGAATTATTATTTTTCATCAAAATATAGAATTAACCAAGTAAGATAGTAGTGGGAGTCAATCTTATCTTCAATCTATCAATCTTGTCTTTTAACAGCTTCAGTTTCCACTTCTGAGCACTTGCATTCACTGTTCTTATTTTCATGTTTTCACCTTTTATCAATAGACATATTTAAATATAAAATAGAAATAGCTAAGTTTTTCATTTATTTTCATAGTTAGTCTTTTTTTAATCAAATATGCCTTGTCTGATTTAGTATTTTGCTTTAATTTTGCTTATCAAAAGTTCATTTCCAACATTCTAATTTATTCTATTCATTTTATCTTAATTACTATTAATTCACTTATTAATACAAATTTTGGTAAAAAACATGGCCATGACAAACATAAATGATAAATTTATAGATAAATATAGAGATAAATCAACAATAATAAATTTAATGAATCAACAAACTATGAACCATAGGATTTAGCAAGCTTGAAGTTCTCCATAATTCCATGCCTACAAACTAATGACACATTGCCACATGTATCTCTCCTAATGGGTGCAATAAAGGTAAATGGAAAGACATATTGGGAACCTAGCAAAGGTCAAACTATGCATATTTTAACATGTGGTCATAATAGATTTAAAATAAACATGGACATGAATTAGTAAATATAAAATTAATTTAAGGAATTCAACACGTTCATGTAGTCCATAACACACTTGCAATAAAAATAAAATTTCATGACTGCGATGTTGTGTTAATATAACACATTGATGGATAAGATTCTCATGTGTGATCCAAACCAAAGAATTCACATATAATTATTTTTATTATGACATCGACCCCCATAATATTAAATTCATAGTGAAAAAAATATTAGTATGATGAAATAGGTGAGATTCATTACTATGGTACATTATTGTGATCCATTAGTGTGATACAATAGTGAAAAAATATTATATTGTGATATATTAGTAGAAATTTATTAAAATATAAATTTGGTGTGATGTGTTATATAATTTAGAATACATAATTTCATTATACATGTTATGTATATAGTATTTTGTAACTCAAAATGTTTTGGAAGGAAATTTACAAGTGTTTACTCTATTTTAATATTTATGTGAATCACAATAAGCTAAAATTGTAGAATTTATTTAGATTATAATATATAAATAAAGCATAAATTTGAATGTAACCTAATGATATAGATCTAATATTGTAATTTACTATTTTTGAAAAGTATTAAGGACATCAAGATATTTAGCTTTATAATTTGACTAGTTGAGACTATGTTCTGACAGTAGGAATGGACTAGAATAGGGCCTATGATTTATTTGGATTTAGAATTATTTATATATGCACACATAGTAACTAAATTTAGGATTGGGGAAAAGTCATCAAATACAAGTGGCATGAGGTTGATGTTTCTATCTTGAGATATTCTACTTCTTTGTGACCATATAGTTTGATACACCAGCCAAATATGTCTTTATATGTGTAATTTTTTATGCTTGATTGTATTCATAATGTTTATATGGATTTTTGACCCACCCAATATGTTTATAAGAAAATTTCATCTCATTTTGTGTTCACAAGTTTCAAGTATTTGGTTTTATAGATTACCAAATGGTGGAATAGTGGTTGAGAAAAGTGGTTGTTACCTACAAAGATACTTCTTGTCAATCAAATAACCCTACTTAAAATATATATAAAAACTAACCTAAATATGTATATTTGTAATGATATTATCATTCAACTATATATTGATCAAAATAAACATAAAATATAAATAAGGGTAAGGAGGAGAAGAAGGTTTCATATGCTGACATAAATTTATCTTCCTAAACATATTAGTTTTATAAAATGCACTGTACAATTTAAACCAATGTTAATTTAACTCTAGGTGTTACTCAGTTGTAAATGAACATAGTGATGTGTTTAAGATAAAATGATTACAAATAAATCTTCGTGACATATACTTAATATATTTTTTATTCATGATAAATTTTTGAATACTCACATTCATTCACAAAATCAAGATTATAATAGATGATTCAATCACAAAAATAGTCAAACTATTTATTATTCAATTTAAATAATCTACAAATCACACATTTGAATGTCATACACTAATCAGTCTAATTTAGGATTCCATGTATTACTTAAAAATTAAGAAAAATAAACAACATGACTCCCTAAATTTTTGAAGATTTTATGAGATTTTTATTGTGTAAATATTCTTCCCATTTTGGGAGGTGAATATAATATGTATATGTAATTTTATATGGGAAACACATGTCTATAAATAAAGCTACATGCTAAGGCTAAAATAACTTTTTTAATATTAGAAAGAAGCTCAAAACATAAAAAAAAATTATAATGGTTTGACAAAAACAACATATAACCAAAAATAGCTTTATCTTCCTAGATCACTTCAAATTTTATTGGCACTTTGGAAGAACTAGCTTGTTTATTCTAGAAGGAAACTATATATGCTTCATAATCTTCATATATTCTGTTTTTATTTAATATTATGGCTCTAAATAGAGAATCTATTTTATCCATGAATGTTGCATGGTTTTCCAATGGGGTGTGAAGATTATCATTTATTTTAGTGGCACATTTAATAGCCTCCTTGATGTAGCTTACCAAATCTATAAATTTAAGGATTTCTCAATAGTTGGCCTCTAAGACTTCCACTTGAAATATTTTATGAACTTAATCAAATAGGGAGTGAATTTTATAAGGGATATTAACTGTTTATCCAGGAAAAAAATGAAATAATTTCTACCCCTTTGAACAAATCCAAAATTTACTTGTTTCATTAGTGATGGAAATTATGACTATGTTCATGTTGTCAGACCACTCATGTAGTGAAGTTCTCATATGTATTATGAAATTCTGATAGAGGTTGATGTCAAATAATTTCATCAAGTTAAAATGAGGGAATAAATTATTATTTGTTACTTTTGTAAATTTTCCAAGTTTGGCCTCCATTTGAGCAATGTGCTCTTGATATAATTTGTCTTTTGATTGCATAGGGGCACTTATGTTTTTTGATTTGAAAATATCAATTAATAGCTCATATAATGACTCCAAGGCATATAGAGCTTATTCAACATTGTTTCCTGATATTATAGCCTTAGTTTTGGTCTCTAACCTTATTATCTTTGATTTCATCCCTTGAAAAACCTTAGGGTATTATACAAATTCATATTGTTCTCCAAGTCTAGATTTCCTCTTCTTTATCAATGTGAATAATTATTATTCTCTTTCATAGTTATTAGCAGTCTTCCCTTTGGTTATATTCCTTCTAGTAAATTATTTTAGCTTACATGTATCTTGTTCAAACTCGAGTTCAACTCAAATATAATCATCTCTTGTATTTTGGATTTAGCAAGTTGGATGCTTTCTATCCATTCCTCCTCCTCTTGTGACATGGTAATAGTATAAATTATGAGTGGTATGGATAATATGGATGATATGTTAGGGACTAGAGTGGCCAAGGAATGGTGAAATTAAGGTTGGTAATAATGAATGACTTTCATGCTTTAGATGCATGGGATTGGATATTAGTGATAGGAATAGGAGATGGGATTGGAGGAGCAGTGGTGATGCTAAAGGTGTGGATTCTATAGATCCAAGAAAAGTAAACTTGGATTATTCTAGTACAATTTTAGGTATGTTCTAATTTTTCTTGGGTTTATTAGGTTTAGGTATTACATTACAAGTAATTCTAGGTAATCCATTCATGAAAATGATATTTGAGGTGGTAAATATGTTCAATGGATCAATTATCAATAATGGAGCTCTTTATTGAAGTTGTGCCTCCTTTAAAGGGACTTTTATATCCAAATTTGTCATGGTGACCAACTGAGGATGGATGACCATTGCACTACCATGGATAAGACAAAATTATTCTTGAGTAATAGGTTGGGATTGACCAGAGACAAGTGAAGTGGTAACTAGTGGGTTTTGTTTACTAGTTCTTAGATCTAATTTCCTAAAAGACACTTTAATAACCTAAATTCTATTTATTATAACACTAGGAGTTAGATTCTACTTGGGAGATGTAGAGAGGATTTTAAAGTGGAGAATATTATAATAGAGGCATGGAAATAGAAGGAGTGGGAGTTACCATTGATTTTTTTATACTTTTTATTCGAGGTGGGTTATCCAAAACTTCAATTAAAGAAGAGTAAGGAAATTAATCACGAATGGAAGTATGGGACTATGTTGCCTCAATAATTGAACTTATCCTCTAATAAATTGATGGATGAGGTAGTCACTACATTATCTCATTCCTAATACAATAATCTATATGAAGAGAATCATCAAAATATGTATATTCATATGGTCTTTATTTAAATTATTATGGTTTTTCTTACTTGGGGGGTGAGGTCATGTTTCCTACCATTTGCATCTTTCTTTCCACTTCTTCATCATTTATAGATTAATAGTCACTATTCATAAGGGTGTGGATGGTGATCTTACTTTACTAACACATTTACCCTAAGTGACCTTATATGTGATTTTACATTTCCCCTAGAATCCCAATGTCTAGGGTCATGGGCATCCAAATTAAAGTAAGACTTGTGGGTTGTTGTTGTGTGTGATATATGAAAAAAATTTAAAATGATCCTCCCTAATTTGAATGACATTGGTTAAAATGGATTTTATTTTTATTTTTTCATAATCCACTAATTTCATGTATAATTTGGTATGCAATTTCTTGATGTGAGTTTTTATGGAACAAATTTGGGCAACCTAAGAGGAGATGACAATACTCCTTCAATTTTAATTACTAAGCAGTAACATATTACCAATAATATATAATGATTGTGATTCATTTTCTAATTTCTTCAAAGATTCTTTGAATTCATACTTTATTGATGGCTTAGTGCACCAAAGGGTAGAAACTATCACAAATTTCTTGAATAAAATTTATGAATCTATGTGCATATAACTTAGAGAAATTGAAGTGAACTATAGTTCTATAAGTAGGAGTCCACCTTGGAACTCTCTAAAATATGATTTTTAACATGTGGTGTCAATGAGATAAGTCATAAAATATAAAATTCATCCTTCCCTAACTCCTATAACCTATTGCCTCAAATTGAATGAAATAATTCTCCCTCGGGTTGTATTTTTCTTGTCATTAATAATCATAGATAATAAAGGAACCCAAATCTTATTAACATGGTAATTGTTCATGAGTCCATATATTTTATTCATAAGGGCCATGATAATTTAGACATAAGGCCTAAATAAATTGATAATATTTTTTTTCAATGGCTTCCTTGTTTACTCAATGATTAGAATTTTTGGACCAGTCTTTCATAATTTCCCTTAAATTTTGGTTATTGATCCATTCTAATAAAACTATATGGTTATATGATGTTATGAGTTGTGTAAAGTTATCATATCTTTCTATATCCATGCCAACCAAAAATGTTACTTTATTTTTCTTCTTAAAGGATAGAACCATGTCACTTTAGTATATGTTCCTAGAAAATACGTTGTAGAAAAGGTCTATACAAGGAAATACCTCAAGTTTCATAACTACCTGATGAAGTCCTACATCTTTTAGGGCCATGTGGTTGTATAAATAATCTGAATCTAGAGGGTAATGGTTATCCTCATCTAGTATTGGCCTCATCCTCTATACTTCATCAAATATGAAATTATAATATCTAAAACCAAAGCCTGAGGCATCCCTCATGAACATGGTATCTATGATTACTTGGGGTGTGCCAAAATAAAAGATATATATACCCATTTTCATTCACTCAAGTTTTATCACTACTTAGTTACATTTGAGTTTCTCTCTAATGAAAAAAAGTTATCTTTGGTAATTTATTTGTGATTAGTCTCTAATAATGATCTCTTTGAACATGAACTCTGAGAAATTGCATCACCTTTGTTTTATTTCCCACTTTAAATATGAGGATGACAAACTCAAATTTACTTTCTTGTGTATATTAGTTGTGAAATGTGGCCTTTTTCAATTTAATTGAATGATGTTTTTCATTAGGTTTTTATTTTGGATCTTCTTCATGGTTTTATCTAAGAATCGACCTGAATTATCTAGACATCTTGATCACATTACTTGTATGAAATTTTATATTATTTCTCACCTTCCATGTGGACTTGTGAGCCTCCTTTATGCTTTGCTAAAGTATGATTCCTTCCATGTTATCCAAGTGTCACTTTTTTTATTGGTTTGGAGTTGCTCCTTGAATTTATCAATAGATCCACTTAGTTTTGCATTATTATGAGGTGTGTTGAAACTAGACATGTTTCATCTTTTGATTGGATCGTATTCATGCATTTTTAAAGACCCTATGAAGTTTAATTTAATTTTAAGATGTGTGTAGTGATGAAATCATGATGAATGTCTTACTACCATTTCTTCACACTTATGAAATTTTTTATCTTTGGTATTTTAAATGTATGGGTATTGCAAGGTTATGAGACTAAGAAAATGTGACACATTTCATCTCTTGGTAGGCTCATAATTATGTAATTCTCATTAAGTAGTTTGAGCTATTAGAGATGAGTAGTATATGAGGTGTGAGGTCACAAGACATCACACATGGCATATTCTAAATAACTTATACCCTTGGAGTTGAATAGATACCACAAAAAGGTGTGAATTTTAGGAGGATGTGAAGATGTAAGGTAGTGACATGTGGAATTATGAACATGATGCATGTCATCTTATAAATAGTTTATATATACGTAGTTAAAAACCTATCACAAGGAGGTGAAGCATTTGTGAGGTGCATAGAAAAAATAATTGTTCTTACTCACACCATTCTCAAAATTTTGTGCACAAAAGTGTGAAGAATGTGTGGTGAGAGGAAAAACCTGTGTGTTAATTAAAACATTATTAATTCACCAAAACATGAATTTGGACCAAGTAACATTATAATTAACATTGTGAAAGAATTTTTAAAGAATAAAATCATCCATTATAATGCCTTGAAACTATAAAAATCCATCTTCATTCAAATAGTGTGAAAATATGCCAAGATATAGCATGTTGTATCAAAACCTTGTCAATATATGCCTTTGAAAGCTTGATCATCTTGCATGCATCATACTTATAATTATTTGTGAGACAAGCACTAGACTTTATCAAAAATAAATCTCAAAATAAAAAAATATTTGGATCATATAAACTAAGGAATTCAATGCTTATATTAATGTGATCCAAAAAACTTGATAAGATTTAAACTTAGAAAAAGTGGTCCCTGTTCCAAAAATAATGGGGGTGTGTTGATCACAACACGTATCTCTAGAATTTAGCTTCCTTCCATTTGAAAACTATAAGTCCACTTGTGAAGTATGAAAACATGTATAAAGTGAGAAAGATTAATTAGGTTGAGCTAACCATAATTAATGGATCATTACCTATGTATCCAATACTATAAAGTTAGAAATTAAGACACGTGTATTTCTTCCCCTTTATGTGATTGTACAATTATGTTCTTTTTCTATATGAATGCACCTAGTAGTCATGTTTTAGTCTTGACAATTTTGTCACTTGACCTGGCTTGGTATGCTTTAGACTTGGCTAATGATGCTCATATTGAATAGTCTATAATTTTAAAAGAGTATGGAAGATTCACTCAATGTGTATCAATGTATTTGATAATTACTTGATAATTTCAAATGTTCAATAAGCTTGGACTTAATTTTATCTTTATTCCTAAATTGGGTAATTTCTTGCATAACCAACACACTAGGTTAATGGGCTAACCTATGGGAATGATTTGATTTTCAAAAATAGCCATTGTTAATGGAAGGTCAGTAGCATCAACCCGATGACAATAACATTGATGTCATTATCTAAGTGTGACATTACTTTTTATGAGAAAGGAATATAAATATAATGATCTTGAAATGTCTAAGTACGATATTGAATTGATTTAGCATAGACTAAAAGGCTATTATAGGTGATCTATAGCAACTTAAAATGGATCAAGATCATGAATAGAATGAAAGTGTGTGGGATGGATAATAAGAGTTATTTATATATGCATAAGACATGTATGATAAGTGCAAGTCAAGATTGACATTACCAAGTGTGAAATATCATATTTTATTGTTTAAAAATATACCCCACCTTTATTACATTATTAAAATGTGAATAAAATACTAGATTTAAAGGATAAATATATACCTAAGTGTCTAAAACACACTTTGTCTTCAGGAGAAGGATCCAAATGTGCATGTTTATCCAATAAAAACTTATAATGAAATTATAGTAGTCAATGTCCATATAATGAAACTTGATCATGAAGGCTAAATAGTAAAGAAGTGCATGATATAAATCATGGGATAACACATAAATGGAATATGCATGATATTGATCACAACATAAGACTATGGAGGCTATATATCACATCTAAACTTTGAAATATGTATTATGTACTCAAATCTACTCATGGAGGCTTTATTATCTATGTAAAATCCCATTAATATGCCCCTTTGAGATGAGGGATGGATTGTGCATGTCATTCATCTAAAAAGATAACTGGATTATATCATTTCATGTAAAATTATGATATCTTGTGAAGTAATGTCAACATGTGGAGAGTATGTCATCATATTAATGTATATAGCATCAAATCATGTATGTTAACTATGGAATGGAAGGGCATATAATTGGTAATCCAAGATAGATATATCTATGAAGCATGTAGTATTAATTGTCACTGAATAAAACTATTTAGTAAGGAAGTGCATGATATAGATCATGGCATAATAGATAGAGGGAAGATGCATGATATGGATCATAGTAATTGAAAACATAATATCACATAAGCTCAACAAGTTCAAGATGCAATGTCATGTAATAGAGTGTCACACATAAGGCTAAGGCATTGCATACAAGGGACATAAATATGTCACTAACCATGAAGGATAAGGATCCACAAACAAATATAATAAATTCCAAAAAAAATAAGGCTAATGAACCATAAAAAAATTCCAAGAGGACACATATAATGGATAGAAATAACTATCCTACCATGCAAATTAATAAATCAAAGAAGTATAGAAAAAGTGAAAACTAGTCTACATTGTCCATAAATATCAATATCACATCATAGTAATATATTATATCCATGTATAACTATGTCATATTTGAGCAACTAGTAAGGCATGTATAATCAATCTATGTATCACAATTATAGATACTCAAATTTGGTCATGTATACTTAATAATATCAATTTTGGCCCACATTTACCTTAATTGAATTGAACACTTAAATTGATCCTATTTTACCACATCACTCTATCCTAAGTACTTGTATAGATGCATCCATTTTAAGTTTTTATCTTACACCTATATAAATATTCTTAATTGATAAAAACCTCTAGTCATCTATACAAACATTTCAAATTCTCAAGATCAAATGTTACCCTTATTGGTTAGAATTGACCTACATGGGTCAAGATGGCAATCAGTCCTAACCTTACAATTTGATCCTTCCCTTCACCTATCAATGACTCTTTTCCAAATTTAAACCCTACCTTATAGGCTGGCCTATATTTTTAGAATAGGTAGTGTGAGGTTTCACACTTTTGGGTTGTTATAAATGCACATTTAAGCCACTTATTCTACCACTTGGTAATTACTTCATAATTTCACTATTCAAGCACATTTATACTAATAAAAACTAAGAAAATATTCCCTATCCTTTGTAATTTATATTTTACTCATTTAAATAAATATTTAGCCAAGTCACAAGCATATTATTTATAATTCAATAAATCCATTATCAATTTTTCAAATCATCTCTAGGTGCATACATGTAGCAAAAGGAGCAATATTACACTAAGCACACTAGGTAAGAGAACTATGTGGGCTTGATTATACCTTTGAATTACTTCAAATACGTATATATAATTCAATCATCATGAGGGTGACTAGGATTAGCTCAACCCATTACACTCCCTTCTCTTTGTGTAGTTTTTAGCTATCACAAACCTTAGTGGGGTTTCAACATTAAAAAGGTCATTTTCAATTCATATGCACACAATCAAATGTCAAATTTATGAAATATTCATATTCCAAGCAGTTATAGATGACTATACTATCACTTTCATATTTTCCTACACATGTCAAGATCAACCAATAGAGGACAAGAATGAAATTCAATCCAAACTACTTTTAGTTGATCTTGACCCAAAATAATGATATTTTATGTTTCAGTTTCATGTGCATAATGAAGGCTTAGTTGATCATTTTCAACCATATTTCATTTGTAAATAGTCAACCTATAGGTATAAATTAGTTAATTATTCTTTTATTTTTTGTTATTTCCATTATTACCTTCTTTTAATCATGCATGCTTTGTCCATTGTAGTACTTTCCTTTCATTCTACTAGTTATAAGTCATTTAGAACATTTTATACCTTTCAAATCATTTTGTCTTAATTAGAGTTAATACAGTAATTAATTCCAAAGTTTGATAAAATAATATCATGGTAAAGATGGCATAAAAAGATATAGCCTATGATAATGTAACCTATGGAAGTAGATACCCCTAGTAATGGCATGGCCCTATAGAGACCTAAATTTGGTCACATATACTTGATAATGTTAATCACAAATACAATGTGAACCACTTGAATTATGCTCAAATACATTACTCTTATTCACCATTCCTCAAGTAAAATATCTATATTCATGCTTGACCCCTCTATTCATCATCACTACTACACAAAAATTTCTAGGTCAATGCTTAAATTGCCTTATATCATTCTCATACTAATTACAACCTTAGGATAGTTGTCCTTGAATTCTGGGACAAGTCTATGCAAAAAATGTAGGTCCACTATTGCAGACCTATCCACTTAGAGAGGCCTCATCCCCAATACATTTAATGGCTAGTTTCAAAGTTTTACAATATTAATTTGGTTTATCTCGCATTTTTTTTAAGTTACAGACCTATCTCCCTAACATGATCATATTCCCATGCCATTAACGACTATTTTTCAAATTTAATAAAAATATCATTTAGTTCATCTTGCACATTTCACAAGTAGGCTAAAATATATTATTCAAAAGGTTCACTATATAAGAAAATCAAGGTATATTTCAAAAGGACATGATATATATAAAAGTCTATCTATTAGACTACTCATATTGATTAGATGTTCTCTATTGTTCCCAAATTAAATAATAATCATTAAGATCAATAATAAATAAAGTTTGAATCATTTCAAATCAAGTCAAGAGATAATATTGTAAAGTATCAAATCTAGATTACTCATGGCATACATATATTCAATGAGCATAATTTCACAATCATAATAGGTGGGAGAACTACGCATAGTTTAATTCTCTCCTCAAAGTATATAGATACATAGACAATGGTTAATCATCAATAAGGATGATTGGGTTCAGTTTAACTCATTAAAATTTCCCTTATTTTTGCAAGTTTTATTTCTCATAATTACACCTAGGGTTTCTAAGGAAAATAGGATGAAAATGAACGTTTATGCATGCTACTAACATAATTAAAATATCATATCCCTCTTAGTAGATGTAGGTTTGGGTAGCATAAGAATCACAATCAAAGTAGATAAGTCCACAATCAACATACAAGACTAGTCTACATTGTTATTCAGGGAGTGTGGACCTATTTTAACACAAACATAGATTCTATTTCTAAACTTGAGCTATCATAATCATGTTTTATTCTATTTCTCACTATTAGGTATCTATTATAGTCAACCAGACACTATAAAATTCTATCTCACTGTTGGTTGTACTTATTATTTTTAGCATATTCCACTTGTTAATCAATTTCAATTATCAATTTTAATTTTTCATTCACATTTATGCTTAAATGTCATATATTATAATTTTAATAATATTTCAAAAAACATTACCTATTAAACACTATAAAATCAAAAATAGTGTAAAACATGTCATTAAGTATAGGCAAGGTCTAGCATCTACATGTCCATGTATAATTTTTATGTCATGCATCACACTCACACCTCATGAAATTCATGTGTGTATGAAAATTAATATACCATATACCAAACATGTGATAAGTAATATATGAAAATTATGCTATCTAGTAACTCATTTTATGTTAAGGTTATAATTTATTTTATTTTTGCATATTTGAATGTTTTTGTAATTTTTTTAATTTTTCATATTTTTTTATACCCAAATATTTTTACCCTATTTTTGGATTAATATGAATCATGATACATTAAAATTGTATATTTTTTCAAAGTGTAATATATAGAAATCAAGCATAAATCTAGTTGTACCTAATTCATATCAATCTAATAATGCAATTTATTATTTATGGAAAATACTAAGGAGATCAAGCTAATTAGCTTTATTTTTTTATTGGTTGACTATGATTATGCTCTGATAAGTGTAAGTCAAGGTTGACATTGTTGAGTGTCAAATACTAGATTGTAATGTCTAAAAATACCCCATTTTATTATAGTATTAAAATATAATTAAAATACTATATTAAAAGGATAAATATATATTAAATTTTGTACATTACACTTTATCTTTAAGGATAGGCTCCAAATTTCCAAGTTGCTCCAAGTAGAACTTGCAATGAAAATGTAGTAGTTAATGTCCATAAAATTAAACTTGAAATTAGAAGTATCAAGGAAGGAGTACACCTATATGTGAGTAAATTATGTTTCCCTATAACTTATTGGAGATGTTGGTTCCTTGTTGAAGCATTAGATTATTGTACTTCACTAATGAATCACATGTATAAATTGTAAAATTGAGGGTGGCCAATCCCAAATTTTAGATTTGACTAAGGTAAGGTCCATGTATTTGAAAACAAATTCCCCCAAACCATATGTAATTAATTTGGTAATGATATTATAACCCAAAGATTATAAGGTACAACCACACCATAGGTTCATTATGGATAATTCCATGGTCATTGAGCATCGTTAAACCTCAACATGCATTACTTAAAAAATCATGAATAAACCATTACATATGAACTTATAGATTCAAGTTTTCTCTACACTTTAAAACTCATTAAAATACTTGATAAATAACTATAAAGGTGCAAATGTGTAAATGTGTATGAATAAGCATCATGCCCCATTTAATTGGTTCTAAATAAAATATATCATAATGTGCATGAATTATCATCATACCCAAATAAAATTTATCATAATTTTCATGAGCCTGCATCAAGCCTAATAGAAATATGTCATAATGTGCATGAACCAACATCATGATCAACTGAATTCTAAAATAGTGTATATATACAAGAACTATCATCATTCCCTATTGAATATACATGATAAAACTGGATTACACATGATACCAAATGTATTTGAACATGTATCAATATATAATATGTCACTTAGGGTGTGTAAAATTGAGTACATATGTCCTTAATATGCCCCCCAAAATATGTTTGAAGACTGCAAATAATTGTCCCAATCTAATATCTAAAACACATTTGAAATCTAAAATATGTATATTACACTCAAATATACCCATGGAGTATTTAGTTTCTATGAAAAAACCCACTAATATGTCCCCATTTTGAGGTGGGATGAATCGTGCAAGTCACTCTTCTCAAAAGAGAAGTGAATTTTATCATGTCATGTATAAAAATGATATCATGTAAAAACATGTCAACATGTGGAGTGTGTCATCATAGTAATGTATATGTATCAAGTCATGTATGTAACATATTAAATATAATGGGATATAAGTGTTAAGTCAATATATATATATATATATGAAGCATTGATCATTAATTATCACTGAATAAGACTACATAGTGAGAAGTGCCTATATTAGGATTATGTACAACACAAACATTATATATAAAATATCTAGGATTATAATGGGATACTCGACTAGTGATCTACCAAATTATATATATTTATCAAATTAAATAATAAAATATAATTCTATATAAGGGAATGGTGCAGTTTTTAATGACATACTTTATTCCTTTTTCCATAAAAAGCATTCCTCAAAAATATAATTGGCATGTTGATGTCATGAATATTTTTGCATCTATGATACCCATTTTCATTAATAATGGTCATGAAATTTTCACCATTAAACATTTAATACAATATCCATTCACTACAAAGGATGTATATTCTTTAGAGGTTTTACAAGTTACTCATAGTGCAATCAATTCATAAGGGTACACTTTCATATACAAATTTTTATATAGATATGTTTTTACATATAATGATACATGGGATGATAAACATAAATTATAAAACAAATAAATGTGTTATGTACTCAATGGGATATCTGTATTCAAATGGTCACTAGATGTAAAAATACTTTGATGTCTCAATCGTGAAGAGCTCAAAAAAATTTACTTGAGGTACATGACAGTGAATGTGTAAGTTAATTTAGTGGAAAAATAGTCTTATAAAGTTTTATGCCAAGGATTTTATTGGCCCACAATGGAATATGATGGTTAATATGCCAAACTATGCACACAATATCAGAAACGCAGTAATTTAAATCTTTCACCATCACACAAGTTACAACCTATTATTTTGTCATAGCCATCTCTTTGGGGCTTGGACTTGATTATAAAATAAATATAAAATCATCAAAAGGACACAGGTTTATCATTACTACTACAAATTATTTTACCAAATGGATATAAGTTATACTATTACAATCAACTAAGGGAGAAGATACATGTAAATTCTTGATGACTTAAATCATTTCATGATTTCACCTATTCTATGTAATAGATAATGGATCATATTTCAAAAAAAATAGTTAATGTATGTTGGGATAAATATAAAATTCATCATACTTTATCTACTCCTTATTATTCACAAGGAAATGGACAAGTCAATGAAACTAATAAAATAATTTCTAAAATATTAAAGTATATGCCAAACATGGTGAAGATTGGCTTAGTCAAATTATATATGTATTATGGGCATATCACATTTGTTCAAACACCTAAAAAATCCACACCTTATTTTCTGGTTTGTGGAACCTAAGTCATTGTAACTTTAGAGCTAGATTTATCATTTTTTGGGGTCTCCTTAAAGGACATTTTCAAATACATTTAATATCAGGAAAAATGTTTGCATGGGTTAGATATGTTTGATGAAAAACACATACAAGCTATTGATCACCTTAAGATCTATCAAGATCATATCAAATGCTCATAATGAAATAAGATCAAAAACTAAGAATTTCACATGGGTGAATTTGTCCTAAAAAATAATCAGAAGAATATTAATGTAGATAAGGAGCACAAAATAAAATTTAAGCCCAATTGGTAGGGCCCATTTTTTGTCATTTGGATACACTTGAGGGAAAACCAATGAGGAACCTTATGAAAATCAAGCACTTGTGTTGATATTATACATAATAATTTATTAAAATAAATTCAAAAAATAACTAAAAAATATAAATATTTAAAAAATAAAAAATTTGGCCCTGATCATGACCTGAGTTTATAGATTACATTATTTTTATATGTTATTTATCACATTTTTAGTATATGGCATACTCCTTTTAATACACACTTTCATTTCACATGGTATATGAGTGAAATGTAGGACATATTGATCATACATATATATATATATATATATATATATATATATATATATATATATATATATATATATATATATATATATATATATATATATATATATATATATATATATATATATATATATATATATGTTATAAACTAGGTAATATGTTGTACATCTCATATAGGTAGACACCATGCCAATTCTACAGGAATCTACTTTCACATATTATATATTTGTATTATCTTTTTATCATGTCAATCTACATACATTTATTACACATGCCTTGTTAGTTTCTCATTTCTTACATAGTGCTATATTGGATATACTATTTTAATATTATGTGATACTAACATATATGGATAGTGTAGAATAATTGTTACTTATTTTGTGCTTCATCAATGTTTTTACTTATTTGCATGATAGGATACATATTGTTGTCTATTTCTTGTGGCCCCTTGGCCTTATTTGTGTCTTTTAGCCTTGTTTTTTTTTTAAATTGTGCCACTTTTTTTTGGATATTTAGCATCATTTATTAACACTAATATATTTCTGTTGTATGTGTCCCCTTATCCCTATGTGTGGAATTTTACGTTATTATGTGGCATTGTGTCTTGTGATTCCTTATCTAGTGTGATTTCTATACTTACAAGTTTCATGATCCATATCACACACTTACTTACTATGTAGTCTTATTTAGTGATAATTACTATTGTTTGATTCATAGATACCTATATTTTAACATATCACTTATATTCCCTTGAATTACATATGATACATACATGCATTGATGCTATATACATTACTATGTTGTAATATTGTCCACATGTTGACATGATTTTACATGATATTATCTTTATAAATGATATGATATAGTTCACTTATCTTTGATATGGGTGACTTACAATGTTCACCCCTCAACTCATATTGGGGCCTATTAATGGGCTTTTTCATAGAGACTAAATCATTCATGAACAAATTTTAGTATAGTATACAAATTTAAGAGTTCAAATTTGATTTAGATATCATATTAGAACAATTATGTATAGTTTTCAGATATATTATTGGGTGCATATGCAAGGAATATTTACTTTAATTTACACTTCAAGAGGGACATATTTTTTATTTATAAATATTCCAATACATTTAAATTTGTATGTGTAGGGAATTTGTACTCCATTTTACAAGACAAATTGAATTGGGATTTCATGCAAATATAAACTATTTCAAATTTTAGTTGGGCATTATGTTGGTTCATGCACATTATGATAGATTTAAATTGGTAATGATGTCAGTTCATGCACATTATGATGGATTTTAGTTGGTCATGATGTTTGTTTATGCACATTACGACATATTTTAATTGAAACCGATTCAATGGGGCATGATTCTAGTTCATGCACAATTAAACATTTGCACATTTATAGTTACTTATCAAGTATTTCCAAGTGTGGAACAAATTTTAATCCATAAGTCTCTCTATATTAGTTGATTCATGATTTTTTGAATTAATTTACATTGAGGTTCAGTGACACTCAATAATTATGGAACCACCCATAACAAACCCATAATTGTGGTCCTAACTTATCATATTAGGATTAGAAGATCTGTGTTAGATTAGTTGCATATGGCTTTGGGGGATTTTTCTCCCAATACATGGCTCTTGCCTTGTTAAATTTCAAATTTGGGATTGATCACGCTAAAATTTTTTATGTTCTCCATGTGCTTCAACAAAGAATTACAATTATCCAACGCTTCAACAAGGAATCATAATTTCTAACACATTAAAGTACAACCTGGTCTACTCATATATAGGTTTACTCCTTAATATTTAAAATTAAATTTTTAAATATTATTCAAATTTCATTCTAGGGACATTGACTACTACATTTTCATTTCAATTTTTTCTTGTAACAACTTATTAGAGGTACAAACATTGAGAGGGGGGTGAATCAGTGAGCCTAGATAATTTTAACTTCAATACCAATTCCTTCAAACTCTTAATCATTCAATACATACACTCATGATCCATGCATCATTCATAACAATGAATAAGAAATACAATGTAAGATCAAGCATATAACATATGGCATATGTAGGAAACCCTCTTGTGTAATAAAACCCATTGGAACCTACAATTGGACTATTGTTCTATAAAACAAGAATTAGTTTAGACCAGTAATCTACTGATCAAGGAACTACCATTCCTAATTTTAGTAAGACTAAAATCCCATAAAGAGAAATTACACCTATCTAGCTAAGCACCCACAACAACTAGACTTTTATCAAGTTTCACCATGCAAGGAAGAACAAACCCCCTAGGAAACTAACTACCCATCCAGCTACCTTGAACAACTCCACCTTTAAACTAATGTCTTCAACACCTAATTATGGAACTCTAATTATCAATATCTTAATGTATCCAAATCCACATTTTGGATCACACAACACTCCCTATTGGCCAAAGCATATTACATAATTAAACCAATACACAAAGATCAATTAAGACACATTACATATCCCAACTAACCCCACTCTTCAACTCTACACACTTAATGCATCCTTCATAGAAAAAATTATATCATAGATTCAACAACATGAACAAATGGTCATACACATAGTCCACACATTAATCTACCTCTCTAATCAATAACCAAGCTCACATAGTCTTCACCCTGCCTTCGCTCATACTCAAACAACAAGAACACTATTTTGCCAATAGAATTATGATCAACAGGTCGTATAAATAGACCTCAAATTGATCTACTCATCAACTCATCCATAGGTAACTCTAACCCTCCTTTACTCCATAATTTACACACAAGCCTCTCTTAAATATCCTCTTGATCATACTCACCCATTCTGCCTCTTTTAGGCTTATTAGGTCCAATGACCTATGTGATCATCTTTAGCACCTTCCTCAGACAAGCATATGTAATCCTCTTCACTCTTTATTGGTCCTCACTTATTTGTACCTTCTCTTTCAAACGTTCTTACCTTCACTTGGCTCCACATTCACACTCTCTCATCCAAGTCTTACAATTCTAAAAACCAACACATTTGGTTTCACTATTTATAGATAAATCTTGATAATGACTACCTTTATCGGCCATTAAGCATGTCTTCACCCTTAATACATATATCATATGAATACATAGCTCAAAATAATATTCATAGGTCTGCCATAGCATCTATGGGTCACCCTTAAGGGACTACACCTTTTAATAAGGCCCTTGTATCCCTTATTAGTCTCATGGAGACCTATTCACCCATTTAGCGCACCCTTGAGAAAAATAAGAACATAAAACCACTTTAAAATACATGGGTCCACTTCTTATGTCCCCTTCGATATCCTCAAATGATCATAGTCATATTATCTCACCTTTATGTATGCTTAAATAACTCAAACATAGACCTTATACATAGGAACACCATTACCAAACATACAATCAGATTCTTAAGCATTATTCATACTCAAGATAGATTGATCACACTTCCAAAATCCACATAGAGTATCTTCATAGAGTCTAAAACACTCCCTAGTAGCTAAGTCATCATGAGACATTGAAAAATCATCCATACAAGCTCAAATATCCTTCTCAAGTCACCTGCATAATAAGCACAAACACATAGTCAAATTTTAGGCTCAATATCTTTGACTATACTCACTTTCAAATCTTCAAATTAGGTTCATCAGATGCATCATGAAATCCTCTTCATCTTTTATTTTTATAACACCAACAAATTCAAATTTTATCAAAAGGTATGGATAAAAAATAGATCTCTAATTTTTCCCTATGTTAAATTCAAATATTTGAATAGCAATAGTCACAGTTAACCATCAACCACAATGCTCAAATCTCATATCCCCTTAGCTTAGATTGAATACGCATTGTTGATATTTTTTGATCTTTAACACATAATCTACTAATGATAGATGTTAAACCTCAATCACTTTGACCTCATCTCATGCAATCTTGAAATGTTGACTTAACACATTCTATCGATCTTTGTGGATCAACCAAGTATTTAATGATCAATGCTCACCATTTGATCAATCTATACAAATGCCCTCTTTCCATTAGATCATTATCTTGTACCTTTTCTTAGTCATTAAACATCATGCACTTATCCTCATATTGTTGCTTCCTAACTTCTTGGAGTAATACGCACCATTGATCTTACTCAAGATTTAACATTTTAAAAAATGACCAAGTATGGGGACACTTTCAATATGCTTGAGTATCTATTTTTTCACCTTAATAACTTCTTTTGCACTTTGATGCAGGATATCAAATTTATACCAAATGATCTCCTCACATAGGATAATCCAACCATATGACACATTGCTCCTAGAATCCTCTTGTGTGAGAGATGTAATACCATTAGGATGCCTTAACAAAATCTTTTGTCATAGAGCCAGATGTGTCAAAACCTACTTAGGAGGCTAACTTTGGACAACCATAACTTTTGTCATGTTTCAATGCATGATCTCAAATTTATTACCAATCATCTATGCTTAAAATTTAACAAACCCATATGATCAGTTTTTCTTTACACCTTCACATGTGAAAGATATAACACCATAAAAATTCTCACTTGACTCGTCTTTCCACATTGCAAAATTGGCTAAGTATTGGAAAACACAGTCAAACTCCCTAAGAGCCCAACTTTGCATATGTATATCTTTTGATGTGCTATATAGCATGATCTAAAAATTAGCGCAAATAAACTAGGCATAAAAATGAATAAACCCATATGATCATTTTATCTTGACACCTCCATGCATGTGAACGTTAACCTCATCAACATGCTTACTAAGCTCTTCCTGAATATATTGCTAATTTGGCTAAGTATGGGAAAATAATGAGTTATAATTGAGAAGACAACTTTGCACCCTCATATCTTTGACCACACTTCAATGCATGACTTGAGACCTGGTGCATAACAACTAGGGATTAATTTTATCACAACCATATGACCAACTCCCCTTGACTCATTCCCATGTGGCAATGGTGATGTCATCAAACTACCTACTCAAATTTTCTGCCACTGGACCCAAAATGTCTATATGAAAACTATGGACTACCAGATGAATTCCACTTATGCACACAAGCTCTCAAAGTATATATAACATCTTAGGGATCTATTGCACATAATATAATGATCATACTCATTCCTGAACATCTCTAACTAGTTAAACTCTGAAGATTAACCAAGCTACCTTCAAACATACCTTGCACACTTTGTCATTATCACTTAGGCTATCAAATCACTTCATCCACTCACTAGAGCATCTTTATGACATCATCATGACAACTCTCTAGCATAACTTGCACATTTTGATCCTTCCCACTAAGACAAAGTGTGTTGTACACACTCAAGTATAGCTTTATCCTTTTACTCTATTATTTTCATTGCATTATAATATTAGAATAAAATGGGGGTATTTGTAAACACTAAAATATGCTATTTAACACTTTGTAATTTTAATATTGACCTAAACTTATCTTACATTACTTGTGTATATCCAAACAACTCTTATATGTCATTCCCACACACCTACATAATATTTATGATCCGATCCATTCTAATTTTTTATCAGTCACCTATAGGAACCTCTTAGTCTATTATCAATCATTTAAATATCCTACTCAAACATTTTTAGATTACCACATTTTAAGTTTTATCTCACATATAGTAACATCAAATTAGATAGTAATGTCCATGTTACTTTCTTGATGTTGACATTATTGTCTTTCACTTAGTGACAACTACTTCTCAACATCAAATTATTCCTATAGGTTAGTCAATTCACCTAATGTGTCAATGGTGTAGGAAATTACCCAATTGATAACAACTCAATACACATCAAGTTCAATCATATTCATCATTGATAATTATCAAGTGCCTATCAAATATACTAGTGCACATTGAGAAAATATGTTTTAGTCTTCCCAAATTGAAAATTAATCAATAAAAGTAGTCATTAACCAAGTTTGAATCACACTAAGAAAGGTCAAGTCCAACATTATCAAGATAAAATCTATATTTTTAGGTGCATTCATCTAGCAAAAGAACACAAATGCATAATCACACTACATGGAAAAACTATGTGTCTTAACTTATTTATTTAAAGTATTTGATATGTAGGCATTATTCAATCAAAAGTGGGGTTATTGGAGTCATCTCAGCCTAATTACACTTCCTCACTTTTAAAGCATTTCCATATTTCACATGTGGATCTAGGGTTTTAAGGAGAAGGCAATTGGTTTTCTGAGATGCACATACAGTCAAGAGTCAAAGATCACACATTTAGAGACATATCAATAAAACACACCACATAATATGGTCATAGAGAACCAAACTATCCCATGATAGTAACATCATCCTCGAGTCACTTATGTCTGGTGAATTCACACTAAGATTGACATTAGTGATCTTGGGTGCGTAAATATATAGTTCTAGATCTAGAATAATCATTGGCCATGTTACAATCTATTTTGACTATCATAACACAATCATAGTCAAATAGTTAAACATTAAATCTAAGTATATTGATCCCCTTAGTAGTTTTCATAAATATTAAATCACTTTATATTGATCCCCTTAGTGTTTATAGGCATGAAAGGATAGTGGGGAAGAGAGATTGGATAATGATGTTGTTGGGTCTTAAAAGATAGTAGGTCAGACATAATCATGTAGATTCACATGGGTTGAGATAGTCTAAAAGGAGAAAAAAGAGGCAAACAAGGTTTTAAAATGTTAAAATACCCAATATAGTAGAAGTAGTAAAATTTCACCTTAATAAAGAAGGATTTCACTACCTCATACCAGATGTAGTGGTTAATAGAGATATTACTAGAAACATGGCATTTATAGGTAAATTCCTTGGCCCTCATCCAAATATAGACATTTTTAGGAAATGGGCTTTCAGGAAATGGTCACCAAAGGGCTGCATGGAAATCTCAACCATGAATAGGGGTTTCTTCTTCATTCAATTCAACAACTAGGAAAACAGTCTTAAAGCCTTAATGGAAGGACCATGGTTCTTGGGAAATATGGGACTCTTCCTGAAAATATGGACCCTTGATTTTGATCCTCTAAAATAAAACATCAATTTTATGCCTCTTTGGATTCATTTGCCTAGACTACCCTTATAATTATGGGATCTAGAGGTGTTAAATGGTATTGTTGATTTGATGGGCTCCTTAATAGCCTATAATGGAGTAACAAAATCCAGATCAAGACTTACACATACATGATTCTGAATTAATGTTCTCTCTAATTAGGTACTTCTAGATTTCATCTTTTTGCATTCTAAATAGGTATTTAGAAACAAGATATAGAATATGAGAACAACAATTATAAATGCAACAAATGTTATACTATGGGACATTCTATTCGATTATGCCCATAAAATGCTAAGAAAAAGGAAGTAAAAACAAAGATGGCATCGCTAGCAAAAAAATTAAATAAGAAGATGACAAAATATTATAAAAAGAGGAGAGGCATCTAATTGGAAAATAAGTTGTGATAGAAGATAATCTTGATCTACATCTAGACAAGGAACTTTTACAATCCAAAAATATTGAAAAAGATGATGACAAAAGTTTGCAAGAAGAGGAGATACATCCAAATGGAAAAGAAGTTGTGATAAAAAATAATCATGAGCTACATCTAGACAAGGAACTTATACAATCTAACCACGTGAAGGAACATTTCACACTATAAACCAGTCTGGTTCAGAGTCCTGATTAAGAGCAAATTCTTTTTATGAAAGATTTATAGTTAAACAGCCCATTAGAAGGTGGTCAAATATACGATACTATAGATAATAATGGAGAAGACATACTCTCTATATAGAGAAAGAAATAGAAATACAAGGTACACTAGATAAAAATGGTGAATAAATTATAATATGTCTAATGGAAGAGGTAACAATAATGCAAGAGGAAGAGCATTCTCTTTTAGACAAGGAAAATAAAACTTTTCAAAAAATAGGGATAATAAAGTTTTGAATAATATTGGAAGCATACTAAAATCACCAATCAAATTTAAAGTAAAAGGCACTTCAAATATACCCAGTTCCAGATGCACAAGAACCTCAAAGGATACCATGGATGTGGGAAGCATCAAAAAGAAAGGGAGAGTTGAAAATAAAAAAGCTAGGGAGCACAATACTAAGAAATAATTGGCAGAAGGGACTCAAAGGAAATTGTCCTTTACTAGCAATAAAAACTCTCAAATAGGTAAAAGATGAAGTACAACTTTTGGAACATAAGAGGAGTTAATGGTAGTGGTAAACATAGAGTTTTAAAGGATCTTAGAATAGCTAATAAGCCATTTATTTTAACAATCCAAGAAACCAAAATGAGCAGTTCAAGTTTTAGTGAGATCAAATATTTGATTTGGAAGGAGGCTAAGTTCCATATTACTAATTCCATTGGTGCCTTAGGAGGTTTGGCCACACTTTGGGATAGTAGGACTACCAAAGGTGAGGTAATTTTTTATAGCATTGGTCATCATGCAATTTTTTTTACCTCGATTATCAATAATAGTACTTGGATATTTTCAAATATTTATGCCCCTAATACGCATCATGGTAGAAGAAAACTTTGGAATAACATTTCTTAGTTTAGAAATACTTGTCAGGACCTAGATTGGATCATAATGGATGACTTTAATACACCCTTATTTCCTAGTGAAAAACAAGGGGGGAATATGGATTTCTTAGGGAGTATGGAAGAATTAGCAAACTTCATTGTTAATAATAATCTTATGGATGTGGATCTGAAGAGCACTACTTTTACTTGGACTAACAGAAGAATTGATCCTAACTTCATTTAATGCAAACTTGATAGATATTTAATCTCTTTAAATTGGTGTACTAGGAAAGATTTCTACCTCTGCTCTACAAAGAACTGGTTCAGATCATAATCCAATTGTTTTGAGTTTTGCTAACATATGTAAGAAGAAATTGACTCCCTTTCATTTTGAAAAGATGTGGATTCAGCATCTAGGTCTTTATGATAAAATCAAAGAGTTGTGGGAATTTAATGGAAAAGGGACAGTGATTTACTCCTTAGCTCAAAAACTTAAAAATGTGAAAACCAATATTAAAGTGTGGAATAAATAGGTTTTTGGCAACATTTTTTTTAGGAAACAAGAATTAAAAGACAATATTAGTAGGCTTTAGATTAAAGTTGAGCAGAATGGTATGAATGTAGAAGAATATCTGTAGGAAAAGGATCTTTGTCAGTATCACAATCTTAATGCATTTGAGGAGACTTTTTGGCAAAAAAAATATAGAGATTTATGGCTCAAGGAAAGTGATTGCAACACAAAGTTCTTCCATCTTAAAATTCTCAAGCATAGGATATTTAGTAGAATATCTGAAGTGATAAAATAAGATGGCAGCCTCATCTCAGAGAAAGAGGTTATCAACAGTAAAGCCATTAAGTTTTACAAAAATCTTCTCAATGATAATATTTAGTATAATGTTCAACCACTTCAGAAAGAGGAACACTTCATCTTGGACTCTATCCCAAACATTTTGATTAGTACTCTGAGATTCTCTCCTTATACAAGCTAATTTTTATGAATGAGCTCAAAGGTATTGTCTTCTCTATGGATGGAGATAAAGCTCTGGGACTGGATGGATTTCCATCTCTTTTTTTTTTTTAATTATTGGGATATTTGAAAAAATGATCTTCTAAGGGTTGTCAATGAATTTCTTGATAAAATAACTCTTCTCAAGGAGTTAAACAATACTTTCTTAGTGTTGGTCCTGAAGAAAAATAGTTCTTGAAACTTTAAAGATTTCAGGCCTATAAGTCTTACTAATATGGTGTATAAAATTATCACCAAGACTTTAGCTTCCAAAATTCAACCTTTGCTCAATAAGCTCATTTATATCCAACAAGGAGGTTATGTTACTGAAAGATAATTTCAAGATGGGATTGTGGTTATTTAGGAAGGGGTCTATTTCATGGACAAAAGTGATAAAGTTGGAATGATTCTTAAATTGGATATGAGTAAAGCATTCGATAGGGTCTCTTGGATATTTTTGAATAAAGTCCTTACCCACTTTGGATTTGATGAAAAGTTCATAAATCTTGTCCAAGAATGTATATCCACTCCTATGTTCTCTATCCTTATGAATAGTTCATCGGTGGGTTTCTTCTCCAATAACTGTGGCATGAGACAAGGTGATCCTCTTTCACCCTTTCTCTTTATTCTTATGACTAAAGTTCTTAGTAGAGTGGTTTCTAATGTTGTTAGAAAGGGAAGTTTGAAAGATTTCAAACCCTCAACTCATGGTAAAACTTTGTCTTATCAAAAATTTATTGATGATACTATCTTTATGCTCTATGCCTTAGTGGTGGAAGCTATGAATTTGAAGAGATTACCTACTCTTTATGAACAAGTTTCAAGTCAACTTATCAATTTTGACAAAAGTTTTTTGTACTTTGTAAACACTCTATTGAGACATCAACACAAAATCTCTAAGATTTTTATATGCAAAATAGGAACTCTTCCAAATACTTACCTTGGCATGCCACTCTTCTCAGGGAGATTACCTTTAAAGGTTTGGAATTCATTCTTAGAAAGATGTCAAAATAAGCTCTCAGGGTGGAAAGGAGCCTTGCTATCTCAAGCTGCCAAGTGCCTTCTTATTCAAAGCACTCTTCAAAATCTACCGCTTTATCTCATGTCCTTCTTTAAGATTCCCTCCAATATTATTGTCAAGATTCAGAAGATTTAGAAGTACTTCTTGTGGTCAGGGACTGATGAGCATAATAAATATCATCATATAGCTTGGGAAAAAGTTTATCAACCTAAATCTTTGGGTGGTTTAGGTATAAATAACTTAAGATTAATGAATTTAGCTCTTATTGCTAAGATGTTTTGGTGTCTTCTTAAGGATAATATGTTTTGGACTGATGTTATTAAAAACAAATATCTTAATCATTTGGATATTTCTAATTTTCTCTCCATTGATAATCTTCCTAGTGGCTCCTCTTTTTGGAATAATCTTATTCATTGTAGATCTCTCATCTATAATGGAATCCAATGGAATATTGGTAATGGCAATCTCATATCCTTTTGAAAGGATAAATGGTGTTTTTTAGCTCCTCTCTCTTATTTTCCTCATGGGAAGCCTCTATGCAATCCTCTTTCTTCTATCTATGTGGATTCGGTGAGAGACTACATCTATGATGACAACTCAAGGAAATCTTGGAAGCTTTTAATTCTGAAAGAGAGGAATCAAGAGTTAAAAGTGCATCTTCAAATCCTTCAAAATAATTTACAGCATGTTTGCATCCCTTTTAGTAATAAGTTGGATGAAATAATGTGGATAGGCACTAATCATGGGGATTATAGTGTTAAAATGGGTTACTTTATTCTTAAAATCATGTTAAGCTTGATACTCTTTGGAAGGAAGTTTGGAACAAGGATCTTCTTCCCAAAATTAATATTTTTCTTTGGATTGTAGTTCAAAATAAAGATCTCACAGTGGAAAACTTGATCAAAAGAGGTCATATGATTCCCAATATATGCATTTTATGTAATAAGCATGAGGAAATGACTAATCATCTTTTTATTCATTGTCCTTTTGCAACTAGTCTTTGGAACATTATTCTTGTGAGTTTTAATCTTTAGTGGGTCACATCAGACAATATTCAAGATTCTTTAAAACAATGGAAATATCCTTTCAATAACAAAAGAGTGAAAGCTTTGGAATTTGTCCTTTCCCCATACTATATAGAGCATTTGGCATGAGAGGATTAGTAGAATTTTTAAATAAACTTACAACAATACTAACCATGCTATTATCATTCTTTTCTCTAGGATTAGAGAAAATATTTCCATTTATAAAATCAAGGAAGATCAATAGCCTTCTAAGATTGAAGAGTATATTGTTTTCATATGGAACATTTCTTTACTTGTAGACTCTTCCACTATGGATAAGATTAATTACAAAAAAATTGTAAAATGGAAAAATCCTCCTTTGGGTTGGATAAAACTCAACTTTGATGGAGCTTCAAAAGGTAATCTGAGAATTACTAGAGGGAGAGGAGTCTTCAAAGATAGTAAAGGTGGTTTTGTTGTTTCCTATGCTGGTAACATAGGAATCCAGTCAAATCATTATGTGGAATCTCTTACTACTCTTTGGGGTCTACAGTTTGCTAAATATTTGGGTATTGATAAGCTCCAAATTGAAGGAGATTCTTTAAACATCATAAGGTGTCTCAATAACTCCTCCACTCCTATTTGGACCATTAAACATTTTATTGATGAAGGCCTTATGTAATTCTCTTATTGAGACTAAATTTTCACACATTTATAGAGAGGGTAACCAATGTGTTGATCTCTTAGCTAATGTTGGT